>CAUYLG010019873.1:0-10803 GCA_963573385.1 Cacajao melanocephalus
CTTCTCGTTTGATTTCATTGAGTTCATCTTCGACCTCTGATATCCTTTCTTCTGCTTGGTCAATTCAGCTGTTGAAACTTGTGCATGCTTCGCGAAGTTCTCGTGTTGTGTTTTTCAGCTCCATCACTTCCTTTATATTCCTCTCTAAGTTGTCCATTCTCGTTAGCATTTCGTTAAATCTTCTTTCAAGGTTCTTAGTTTCTTTGCATTGGGTTAGTACATGTTCTTTTAGTTCATAGAAGTTTCTTATTATCCACCTTCTGAAGCCTGATTCTGTCAGTTCATCGCACTCATTCTCCGTCATGCCTTGTTCTCTTGCTGATGAGGAGGTGCGATCCCCTGTAGGAGGAGAGGCATTCTGATTTCAGGTGTTCTCAGCCTTTTTGCACTGGTTTCTTCACATTTTTGTGGATTTATCCACCTGTCGTCTTTGTAATTGCTGACTTTCAGATTGGGTCTGAGTGGATGTCTGGCTTGTTGGTGATGAAGTTTTTTCTGTTTCTTAGTATTCCTTCAGCGGATGCCCTTTCCCCACAGAGGTAGGCCTTCCCGTGTTCAGCTGTGCTTACTGTGAAACTCTCAGTCCTCGGCGCTTCCAATTGCTGTTCTCCTTGTGGTGATGGGACCCGCTGAGCCCGACTCAAGGGGCACCCAGTCGCATATACTCCGCACTGAGAAGCGATGCGCCGTGCCGGGGCACCAGCAAAACAGCTGCGCCGGCCAAAAGAGTCACGCTGGCGACCCTTGTGGCTCCTCCGCCGGGAATTTCCCAGTTTGTGTTCCACAGAAATTCGTCTGAAATTGCGGCGTCCACTCGCTCTCTGCGCTTTCACTGGGAGCTAAAGTCCTGAGCTGTTGTTAATCGGCCATCTTGGATCTCTCCGCCTAGTGATAAAGTTTTTTCTGTTTCTTAGTTTTCCTTTGGTGGACGCCCCTTCCCCCGCAGAGCTGGACCTTCCCGGTTCAGCTGTGCTTACTGTGAAACTCTCAGTCCTCAGCGCTTCCAATTGCTATTCTCCTTGTGGGGATGGGACCAGCCGAGCCGGACTCAAAGGGCCCCCTGTCCCATATACTCCGCGCCAAGAAGCACCGTGCTGGGGCGCTGGCAAAACAGCGGTGCCGGCCAAAAAGTCGCGCTGGCGACCTGTGTGGCTCCTCTGCTGGGAATCTCCCAGTCTGTGGGCAACAAAAATTCGTCTGAAAGTGCAGCGTCCACTCGCTCTCTGCGCTTTCACTGGGAGCTACAATCCTGAGCTGTTGTTAATCGGCCATCTTGGATCTCTCTCTGTCATGTATTTTCATACTCTGTTGTAAGGGATGTACACAATTAAGGATTATTATGTCTTCCTGGAGAATTAATCCTTTTATTTTTATGGAATATTCTTCTTTATCCCCGCTAACTTTCCTTGGCCTGAAGCCTGCTCTGTCTAAAGTTAATATAGCTACTCTTGCTCTCTTTTGATTAGTGTTAGCATGGTATATCTTTCTCCATCCTTTTACTTTTATATGCCTTTATATGTAACATGAGTTTTTTTTCCTTTCCAACTTTTAGTTTCAAGGGGTACATATGCAGGTTTGTTATGTGGGTAAATTGCATATTGTGCGGGATTGGTGTACAGACAATTTTGTCACTCAGGTAATCAGCATAATACTCAATAGGTAGTTTTTCAGTCCTCACCCTCCACCATCAATTGGCCCCATTGTGAAAGGGAGTTTCTTGTTGGCAACATATAATTGGGTCTTGTTTCTTGATCTACTCTGACAATCTGCCTTTTAACATCTTTTTTTTTTTAAGAGTAACTGACAGACAAACTAAGATTCAGGCTTGGGATTTTAGCAGCTGTTTTCTGAAAAAAGAACCAAAAGTAAGGCTGACACTTCAAGGAAAACAACTGAAAGCATTTGTTGCCAATGATAAAATTAGAGTTTTCCATGCAAAAGTCAGAATTTTCAGAAACATGTTTGCGCCACTATGAGCTTGAAAGCTCCCTGATACTTAAAGACTTTTTCAGTGAGATAGTGATATTAATCAATATAATTTTTAAATATATAATATAATTTGTAAACTTTTGGAAGTTCTGCATGATTCAGTGATCTGATATTTCACAAATGACCAGTGCATGATGTCACAAAATCATGTATGGTAAAATTCATTCAAACTGCAAGATAGACCTAGGTATTTTAATGTAACAAATCATAAAATGTTTATTGCTATCATCCCCAAATTGGTCTGTAGAATTAAGGACGTCCCAATTAAAATCCCAACAGACTTTATTTTTATAAACATGACAAGCTAATTTTAAAATGTACGTGGAAATGCAAAGAAACAAGAGTAGCCAAAGTAATTTTGAAAAAGCAGTTGAAGAACTTACTAATTTTAAGACTTTCTGTAAAGCTACAGTAATCAAAATAGTGTCATATTAGTATCAAGATAGACATATAAATCAACAGAACAGAATAGAGACTCTAGAAATAAAATACACACACATGTAACCAATAGATTTTTGAAAAAGATGCCAAGCCAATTCAATGGGGTAGAGATAATCTTTCAAACAAATGATTCTGAAGCAACTGGAGTGTCATTTCCAAAAAAAAAAAAAAAAACTCAATCTTTATCTCACAATATACACTAAATTTAACTCAAAATGAATCCTTAAATATAAGAGCCAAAACTATAAAATTTCTACAATAGGAGAATTTAGTGATCTTGAGTTTTGAAAAGATTTTTTTTTTAATAAATTAATTAAGGCCAGGCACAGTGGCTCACACCTGTAATCCCGGCACTTTGGGAGGCCAAGGTTGACAGATCACCTGAGGTCAGGAGTTAGAGACAAGCCTGGTCAACATGGCGAAACCCCATCTCTACTAAAAAGTGCAAAAATTAGCCAGGTGTGGTGGTGGGCACCTGTAATCTCAGCTACTCAGGAGGCTGAGGCAAGAGAATCACTTGAACCCAGGAAGCAGAGGTTGCCGTGAGTCAAAATTGTGCCACTGCACTCCAGCCTGGGCAACGAGAGCAAAACTCCATCTCAAAAAATAATAATAATAATTAATCAAAATGTAGAACTTTTGCTTTTCAAAATGTTAAGAAAATGAAAAGGCAAGCCACAAACTGGGAGAACATATTTGCCAAACATAGATGGATATCTTGAATATGTAAGTAGTTGTTACCACAAGAAGAAGATAAGTAACCTAATAAAAGGTGGGCAAATGATTTGTACAGATATATCACCAAAATACACCTCCAAAAGGCATTTAGTATATGAAAAGACACTCAATGTAGTCACTAGAGAAATGAAATTTAAAATCACAATGAGATATCATCTACACATCCACCAGCATGGCTAAAATGAGAAAGAGTGACAATACTAAGTATTGGAGAGTATGTAAAGCATTGGGATTCTCATGTGTTGCTGACAGGAATGTTAAATGGTGCAGCTACTTCAGAAAATATTTTGATGGCTTTATAAACAGTTAAACCAATATCTTGTGACCCAACCATTCCACTCCTTGGTATTTACCCAACAGAAATGAAAACATATGTTCACACAAAAACTCGAACACAAATATTCCTAGCAGATTTATTTAAAATAGCCAAAATCTTGAGGGGAAATGCAAAAAGCAGAGGAAAGGATAAACCAATTGTGTTCTATCCAAACAATGGAATACTACTCAGGAATTAAATGGTATGAACTACTGATACATGGATGCATTTCAATATAATTATGCTGAGTGAAAAAGAAGGTAGTCAGAAAAGATTACATACTTTATAATTCCATTTAGGTAAAATTGTAGAACTGTACTATCAAATATTGTAGCCACTAGCCACGAACGGCTATTGAACACTGGAAATGTGACTAGTTCAAATTAAGAGATGCTGTAAATATAAAAAACATACTAAATTTTGAAGACATAGTATTAAAAAGAGAGTGTAAAATGTCTCAATAATTTTACATTGCTTAGACATCAAAATGGTAATATTTTTGATATATTATACAAAATAAAATATTAAAGTTAATTTCACCTGTTTCTTTTTACTTTTTTAAACATGGCTACTAATAAATTTACAATTACAGACCAGGCATGGTAGCACATGCCTGTAATCTCAGCACTTTGGGAGGCTGAGGCAGGCAGATCACTTCAGGTCAGTAGTTCAAGACCAGCCTGGCCAACATGGTAAAACCCCATCTCTACTAGAAATACAAAAATTAGCCAGGCGTGGTGGTGTGTGCCTGTAATCCCAGCTACTCAGGAGGCTGAGGCAGGAGAATCACTTGAACCTGAGAGGCGGAGGTTGCAGTGAGCCGAGATTGCACCACTGCATTCCAGCCTGGGAACAGTGCGAGAATCCACCTCAAAAAAAAAAAAAAATATATATATATATAGTGACATATGTAGTTCACATTTATAGTTCATGATATATTTCTTTTGGTTAGTGCTCTGATAGAAAATGCAAATGTACTGAAAGAAAACAGATATGCAATTGCCTGATAACAGGTTGCGCAACATAGGAAGGAGATACGGACTATAATGGGACAGAAGCTCACTTTTGGGGATAATGAAGATGTTTATTAACTTGATTGTGGTAATATATACATGGATGTATACAAATGTCAAAACTCATTAAATCATACACTTCAAATATGTGTTAATTTGTTGTCAGTTATATCTCAATAGATCTGTAGAAACATTTAAGACCATTGATATGTTTTTAGATTTAACATTGCAACTAATTTTTAAGAAACTATCACTTATCAGCAAGTGTGGTGGCTCACACCTGTAATCCCAGCATTTTGGGAGGCTGAGATGGTGGATCACCTGAGGTCAGGAGTTCAAGGCCAGCCTGGCCAACATGCCAAAACCCCGTCTCTACTAAAAATACAAAAATTAGCTCGGCGTGGTGGCAGACACCTGTAATCTCAGCTACTTGGGAGGCTGAAGCAGGAGAATCGCTTAAGCTAGGGAGACAGAGGTTGCAGTGAGCCAAGATTGTGCCATTGCACTCCAGCCTGGGTGACAGAGCGAGACGAGTGAGTCGCAAAAAAAAAAAAAAAAAAACTCAAAAAACTATCACTTACCAAGTTTGATGTAGTAGTAAAAAATAATGTCCGTCATAATTTGAAAAGGCTATTAAAATAGTCCTCCTAGAATAAACTATATTTCTGTGTGAGACAGTATTTTTTTCATATACTTCACAGAAACAACATATCTCAACAGATTGGATACAGAGGTATATATAAGGATCCAGCTGTCTTCTGTTGAGCCAGACATTAAAGGGAGCTACAGAAATTTAAAACTTGCTTCTCATCTGAGAAAATATTTTGTTTTGAAAAACAAAGTTATTTTTCTTTAAAAATACATATGTCTACACATAATGGTTTTTTATTTGTTACTTAAAATTGAATTAAGAAATATTTTTAAAATTATTGTTCAATTAACTCCTTTCTACTTTAAGGATAGAGCCAGTGAGATCACATTTATACAGATGATCGTAGTTTTTTTTTTTTTCACATATTATTAGAATCTTATAGAATGCTTAAGCCAACCATAGTGGGATCACACCTGTAATCCCAGATCTTTGCGAGACTAAAGGAGGAGGATCACTTGAGCCCAGGAGTTCGAGGCTACAGTGAGCTGTGACTGTGCCACTGCACTTTAGCCTGGGTGACAGAGCAAGACTCCATCTCTAAAGACAAAAAAAGAAAAGAATCTAATAGAATGTTAGATGTATCACATGATTTTTAGGAATGAAAGCTTCTGCAAGAGACTTTTAGGCAACAAAGGAAAAAATAAATATTTTTAAATTGGCTTAAATATGTGTACTTTTAAATTTGTTTCTATGTAGCCCAGTCCACTGGACTATTAGGAACACTTCCAAAGCTGGGAATAAAAAAGTCAAAGTCATTTTTCCCTCTTATCTGCCCAAAATTTTCAGCAACCATCCATGTGCATTTTATGAAGATTAACATTGACCCCAATCTTATTGTTTGAGGAAGCTGGATTGGTCAGGATCCAGTAGGAAGACAGAAATCACCAAAGTTAGTTTAACAGAGAGAATATAATAACAAGAATTGTTAGCCAGATATGGAACAACTCAAAAGGCAAAAAGGAAGAGTAAGGTATCTCAGAGACACCTTACACATCCATAGGATGCCGCTATGCCCCCTAGGACTGAGGAAATAGAGAAAAAGGTTGGAGTTATTGAAACTCTCAGGCTTGAAGAATGGGTCCCTACAGACTGGAATTCAGACCTCTGAGAAGCGACTGTTGCTTGGATAATGCTGGTGCCTCAGAAATCTGGGAGAGGGTCCCCGGGAGCTGAGACCCAGACCTGTGAGGAAGGGAGGGAGTTCCCTGTTCACTGAGGCCACGTCTCTGGGCATGCATGATAGGGCTGGTTCTCTAAGTTTTCGTGAGTCAGCAAATTGGAATCATGCTGCTTCTGGAGGGAACTGCTGCTGCCTATATAGCTAAGGTGACTCTGAAGCAAACAAAAGAGAGCACCCCATCTTCCCCCTCCAGCCCCACAGTCTCTCTCTAGCACCCAATTGGCAGAGCCTAAAGGAAGCAACCAACACAGAGAAAGGTTTGCAGAGTGCCAGCATCACAAAACAGGATATGGAAGCATAGGTTCAAAGCCGAGAGACACTAGCTTAACAAATAACACACCAGCAGTGCTTAAATTCCAACTGTTTTTCTCAATGTTAGACTTAGTTTGATGTGTTGTAGTTCACATACATATGATTATGGTAACATGTATCATTCATAATTGTCTCCCTCCTTCTATTCATGCGTCATCTCTATAAACATGAAGAAGTTTATCTTTATCCCCTAAATCCATTTGGAATGCCTCTCGTGGAGTATATTTATCAAATAAACTATTAATTAAATTAAATAACAGCAGCAAAAAGTTGCATACTGTTAGATTCAAACTTTTTTTTTGACACGGGATCTTGCTCAGTTGCCTTGTGGTGTGACCATGCCTCACTGCAGATTTGACTTTCTGAGCTCAAGGACTCCTCTCAGCTCAGCCTCCCAAGTAGCTGGGACTACAGGTGCACACCAGCACACCTGTCTAATTTTGGCATTTTTTTGTAGAGACAGGATTTTACCATGTTGCCTCAGCTGGTCTCAAAATCCTAGGCTCAAGCAGTCCACCGGCCTCGGCCTCCCAAAGTGCTGAGATTACAGGTGTATGCCACTGTGCCCAGCCAGATTCAAACTTTAAGATCTAGCCAAGTGAACCCTTGTCTGAGGAATTGATGAGAGTTAGCAAGGATCATTTATTCTGGAGAAATGTTAAGATGTTCACTCTTTTGGTCCAAATGTAATGGTAGCTAAAGATGATGATTGTTGTGGGTGATGGTGTAAGATATAATTGATTAATTCTGAAATAATCATTTACAAATACCTGGGAATCGATGCTATAAATCATATGAGTGCTTTGTAAAGCAACTCAAAGCATTTCTGCACATAGTTGATTTGATCAAGTTAAAAAATTTTTTAAGGCTCCAATAGATTAAGAATACAAAATAGGGCTATTTCCTTTTATATACTCAATAAGAACATTAGACTGCCTTTCAAATATGAATGCATCAGTACAAAAATTTTAAAAAGCTTCACTTAATGTGAGGAGTCGTGCCCAACAAAAATCCTTCTGAAAGTCAAACAGAGCCCCACCTGTAACAGTTTCTTTGGGAAGGGGACGTGTTGCAGGGTCTTCGGACCTCAGACCTTTAAGTCTAACCCTAGATTGTTCTTTTAGGCTGAAGCATCCCTAGTCTCATTTCAGATTTTTATTTTCAGGTGCTTTCTCTCTCACTAGTCTTGTGTTTTCCCTCTTCTTTCCAAATGCACCCTTATTTTCAGCATTGTGTTTGATACCATGGGGAATATAAAAGGAATATAAGACATAGCTCCTGCCCACTGCTATTTTTAATCTAGTTGGGGATATAAGCCAACATCCATGAAA
This sequence comes from Cacajao melanocephalus, assembly GCA_963573385.1. NCBI lineage: Eukaryota > Metazoa > Chordata > Mammalia > Primates > Pitheciidae > Cacajao > Cacajao melanocephalus. Next base: position 7,973 of record CAUYLG010019873.1, read on the forward strand.
CAATTAATTCATAAAGCAGTAGTACATACATAATATTATATATTAGCAGAACAAAGTACTATTCTCCAACATAATACAGTGTTCATTTCAGCTAAGCTAAGCCAAGCCAAAGAGTGTTTCAAGTAACCTAAAGAGCCTTATTTAAATATTTCCTTTATAATGTGTGAGACTTCCAGGATCAAATGACATTTTTTTTTTTTTTAATTTAGAGATGGAGTCTTGCTATGCTGCCCAGGATGGTCTTGAACTCCTGGGCTCAAATGATCCTCCCACCTCTCAAATAATATTTTTTTTAAAGGAGGTATATAAACTTGATGACTTTATGAACATTTCAGTTCATATTGCTGTTCTTTAGTTTTTGAAATAGTAAATGCCACATAGCAAAATACTGAAGAACAACTTTGTAAAGTTTAACTTTTTATGGTCTTTCCTTTGTATGTTGCCAGTCAGCCTGACCACTGGCCTTTCTTTAACCTAAACATGTTTTTACAAAGAGCATTGCATTGTAAACAACAGTATATGTAATGTCACTCTAGAACTGACCCTTTCAATCTAAGAATTATATTAAAGAAGGATCTGACCAAGAAGACTTAGAACAACAAATTTTACTTGTAAGTAAAATTTAACAATGGATTCCTGCTTTATCCTACTCCCACCATGCTATACTATGGTTTGGATGTTTGTCCCCTCTAAAACTCATGTTGAAATTTGAGCCCCAGTGTAGTAGTATTGGAGGCGGGCCTGGTGGAAGATGTTTGGATCATGGAGGCAAATACCTCATGGGTAGATTAATGCCCTCCCTCAGGGCGAGTGAATTCTCATTCTATTAAGTCCCATGAGAGCTGGTTGCTAGAAAGAGCCTGGCACCCCCCCACCCCCACCCCATCTCCCTTGCTTCCTCTCTCACTATCTCTTTTTTTTTTTTTAGCTTCATTTTAGTTTTTCTTTTTTTTAATTGCATTTTAGGTTTTGGGGTACATGTGAAGAACATGCAAGATTGTTGCATAGGTACACACATGGCAGTGTGATTTGCTGCCTTCCTCCCCATCACCTATATCTGGCATTTCTCCCCATGCCATCCCTCTCCAACTCCCTACCCCCTGCTGTCCCTCCCCTATTTCCCCCCAACAGACCCCAGTGTGTGATGCTCCCCTCCCTGTGTCCATGTGTTCTCATTGTTCAACACCCAACCTATGAGTGAGAACTTGTGGTGTTTGATTTTCTGTTCTTACATCAGTTTGCTGAGAATGATGGTTTCCAGGTTCATCCATGTCCCTACAAAGGACATGAACTCATCGTTTTTTATGGCTGCACAGTAAAATTTGCACAGTTCCAATTGAGCACTCTTGGTAGAATGCCTTTCCCCAGTTATGAGAAATGGTAAACTATTATTTCCTTTGATACTGTATATCATTTCTAATTTTCGCTAAAAATGGTGTTCAAAATTCTGGGTATAAATACCATGTCACATGAACATATATTATATGTAAAGTATTTCTTTTATATAAAGTATATATGTATAATATATCAAATATATATAATATCTAATATATGTAAAGTGCATATATAGATAATGCATAAAGTATATGGAGCATCAAAAATGTGTATACACACACACACAACATGTATGCTTATATGTTTGGGGACAATTCCTCAGCTCAATTTGTGAGATTATTAAATGTTTCTATTACTCAGTACAACCTATTCTGCAGTACCCTTGTTGAAATTTTATTTTCACATGGTTAAAACACACACACACACACACACACACACACACACACACAATCAACAACAGAAGGAAATGAATTCTCCCCTAGAGCCTCTTGAAGTTCTGTGGACACTGTGATGTTAGCCCAGTGAGACCTATTTCTGACTTCTGGTTCCTGTGTCTATAAAGAAATAAATCTGTGTTGTTTTAAGCCATCAGGCTCATGGTAACTTTTTACAGCAGCAATAAAACAACCTAACACAATTACCAATGCTGTATAAAAAATAATATTGTATAGCACTTTAAGGGAAAGTGATAGGGATATCAATATAAATTTGCCAACAATAGTTACTTTTATAATAGAAAACATTAATAATAAAATAAATGCAAAAGATTAAGAAGAAAGTTAAATGCTGGATTCCTGTATGTCCAAATTAAAATCTATTTGAAGCTTCCCTTGACAAACTGTATTTCATGAACACAGCTTTTGTTACATCCAATTTAACACTTTAAATGATTATGCACCATAATGTATCAAGATTTTTAAAATTCTAATGGCTTCAAATCATAGTCACGATCAATAGATTTTTTTTTGTATCATATATGCATTTTAAAAAATCAGTGTGTATTTCTGCAAGTATTTGAAGACTGTGCATTTGATTGTTATACCTGAAGTCTCTCCCTCCTGGTGCCTTTGTTCTGCATGCATTTCACGATTATTTGGCATGACAGCCTATGATTTGTCTTGTAATTGTTTCTGCGGGATTGTGTCAAAGCCTATGGGAGCATGTGAGTTTGCATCTAATGGGGGCTGGGGACACTAAATGTAAGGTCACTTTAAATTAATTTGGCCAGGGGCGGTGGCTCATATCTGTAATCCCAGCACGTTGGGAGGCAGAGGCGGGCAGATCACGAGGTCAGGAGTTTGAGGCCAGCCTGACCAACATGATGACACCCCATCTCTACTAAAAATACAAACATGAGCTAGGCATGGTAGCACATGCCTGTAGTCCTAGCTACTCAGGAGGCTGAGGCAGGAGAATCGCTGGAACCCAAGAGGCAGAGGTTGCAGTGACCCAAGATTTTGACATGGCACTGCAGTCTGGGGAACAGAGAGAGACTC
>CAUYLG010019875.1:0-13752 GCA_963573385.1 Cacajao melanocephalus
TCCCTAATGGGTGGGGAGTGTATTGGTCGGTGGCTCACACCTGTAATCCCAGCACTTTAGGAGGTGGAGACAGGTGGATCACGAGGTCAGGAGTTAAAGATCAGCCTGATCAAAATGGTGAAACCCTATCTCTACTAAAAATACAAAAAAAAATTAGCCAGTGATAGTGGCAGGCACCTATAATCCCAGCTACTCAGGAGGCTGAGGCGGGAGAATCGTTGGAACCTGGGTGGCAGAGGTTGCAGTTAGCCAAGATCATGTCACTGCACTCCAGCCTGGGAAACACAGTGAGACTCCATCAAAAAAAAAGAAAGAAAGAAAGAAAGAAAGAAAGAAAGAAAGAAAGAAAGAAAGAAAGAAAGAAAGAAAGAGAAAGAAAGAAAGAAAGAAAGAAAGAAAGAAAGAAAGAAAGAAAGAAAGAAAGAAAGAAAGGAAGGAAGGTTGTGTTTAACAGTTAGCTGTCAAAGTTTGTGGAAATTTACCAATCTGTTCTCATGAGCCTGTGCACCATTGGCTCCAGCACACGCTTATTCTAACCAATGTAGAATAAGAACGCATATTGCCTTGACCTGTCACACATACTGTGTCTCAGAATGAGCCTTTGCTGATTCAATTTCCACTTCCCACAATGTCTTCTGCCATACAGCCCTTGGAAGAAATTCATAACAGCTCATTTTTTCTGGCAGCTTGTGTCCACCTCCAGGAAACAGACCAGTTCAGTTTTTTATTCTCAGACCTCCTGAGCACTTACCTGTTTTCTCTCTTTATGTTTAGAATCCACTCCATTTCACCATTAGCTCTTAAGCTTCTTGAGGGAAGGGTGTGATGTATACCTCTCTGGTTCCTGATTGTCTTGCATATAATTGAACTCAGTGAATCACTGCTGCTGATTTTGACTTTCCATTAATGCTTACATTCGACTGATGAAACTAAAATCTTGGGCCCTCTTGAATTGCTCTCGTCTTCATTACACAGTAAATAGCTGTCCCCTGCCTGGCCTACTTGCTGCTTCCTCTTCCATCAGGAATGATTTGACTATGCATTATATCTAGGATGGTTTCAAAATCATTAATTTGCTTTTAATGTGTATGTTAAGAAAGCTGACTGTACTTTTCCCACTTTTTCTTTAGGAGCTGAAAGATGGGCGTTTGGTAAACAAGAATGGATCATCTGAGCCTGTACTAACAGTGTCTTTCTTTGGGAGGTGGTAAACAAAGGACTCACTTTATAGCTCATGTGGGACCAGCAATTCAGCAATAACTTACCTGCTAATATTCATATTGCTAATGATCACAGCTTTGCAAAATATTGTAATGGTATAAGGCATCTCTTTGTCACTCTGTTTCTGCTTCATATACTTGGCTAAAGGTGTTCATCAGCTTCCCAAGTTTACTAAGAAACTTTGAAGGGTTATTTCAGGAGTATAGACCAGTGAGTCCTAAATATTTTTTTCTCATCAAGAATTAGTTTGTAAGTATTATATAATGTTGTTCCTTTATTGGGCTACTCTGAAATGTTGCAGTGTGGAACAATGGAAAGAGTCCGGCTGTTTGGGTCAGATAAATGAAGATCAAACCCCAGCTCCAGGCTCATTTGCTTGAGACTGTGTGGGTTTGTATGTGTGCGAGGGTGCCGAGCAAGGAGTTTCCGGGCCATTGCAAACACAGCTGTGCCCTTGAAGAGAATGGTAATGATGGGAATTTAGAGGTTTATAACTGAATTCTCTTTGACATTAAAGACAATTCGAAGTCACCTAGTTTTCTGTGCTGATGATTATCAGGAGATTTACTTTCCAATCAAAAGGCAATGTTGATATTTATTTCTATAATGAACGTTGTTTGAGGTGCTAGAAGAATTGACTGCTATGCCAGGTTCATATCAAAGGAGAGCTGATCCAGGGCACTCATAGCCCCAACTGTCCCACCTTAAGGCTATGGTATAATTTAACAGTCAGAAATCACATAACACAAAGTCCATGACAGTCAAAAGTAACATTATTTTCAGCATTTGGTTGACTTTTTACAAAATACATGTATTCCACGCTACTTGAAGTATAATAGTATATTTGTTATTGATCATTTAATTCAGATACTCTTAAAATTAAATGATTTTGAATTTTCAGATTTATTTTCTGATTTTTATCTCCCTAAGAAATTTTAAATTCAATACTTTCACGTTAAAAAAAATCACAATAGAAACATTTATCTTTTATTTTTACATATTGTCATAAACCTACTTATGGATTCGATTTTAATATTCTACTACATTACACTAGAAAATTAAGACTCCTTTTATAATCTAGTGGTTACTATTAAGAGAAGGGATATGGAAGTTAAGCTACATTTTGCATTTAATTTTGAAAAGAGCATACATATTCCCTACACTCACCATTAGGACATCGAAGATGGTAATTTTAAAGCTGTAGTGAATGTGTGTTTGTGTATGTAGTCAAACCATATAATCATCAAAATTCTGTGTTCTCTTTTTTTTTTTTTTTTTTTATGGAGTTTCACTCTGTCACCCCGACTGGAGTGCAATGGTGGGAGCTCGGCTCATTGCAACCTCCTCTTTGGTTCAAGCGATTCTCCTGCCTCAGCCTCCCGAGTAACCGGGATTACAGGTGCCCACCACCACACCTCGCTAATTTTTGTATTTTTAGTAGAGACGGGGTTTCATCATGTCAGCCAAGCTGGTCTCACGCTTCTGACCTCAGGTGATCCGCCCACCTCCACCTCCCAAAGTGCTGGGATTACAGGGATAAGCCATTGCGCCTGGCCTTTTTTTTTTCTTTTCATAAAGTATGGGACATTTAAGATTTGTCAAATTTTGCTTGAGGAAGTTAGATGTTGTGCAATGTTTTGCAGCATGTATTTTGTCTCTTGGTCAATGACGTTTCACTTGCAGAAGTTTAAATGTTGATTGAAAGTCAACAGCTGACTTCAAACCAATTGGTTTGAGTAAGATACAAGCAAGGAGCTCCTTTCACAGAAAGCGACAGTTCTGATTCAAGCTTGGAGCTGTCAGCTGTACCTCAATTTGCTAAAAAACAAAAACAAAAAACAAAAGCACCGAGTGCCAAGGAAATTAAAGAGTACTTATGCTCTACTGTAAAATTGCCTGCACCACATCTTAACCCACCACCACAATGGTTTCACGCATACATTTGATTTTATCAAACCCAAGCATAGTTTCATTTGGCCTTAATATTTCTTTGATAACTGTCTTTCATCCCACTTGAAGATTTCATGTTAGTTCTTGAGTCCCTTGTGGTTCTGGAGATAGTAAAAGTTCTTATTTTCTCCTATGTGGCTTTCATTAGGCTTTTTTCCTGAAATACTCTTTTACAACTTCCTGGTTACAGCCCCCTGTATTACAGAGTCATATGCTCAGCAGCGCGTTCTCTCAGGGCTCACTATCTAACCTTCCTTTATTCATTCAGGATGCATTAATGTCCTACTATATCCCAAGCACTAAGCACTGGGACAGTGGTCTATGCATTCTCTTTGCTCCTTTTGCCACTCTGTGACATTGCCCCTTTTGCTATGTTCTATTTCCATAATTTCTGGGATATGCTCACAAGCTACTTTGCAATTAAATGGCCCCTACTTTCCACTTTCTTTGCATTTTGACCTGTTCTCATAAGGTCAGCTCATTGCTCTGTACAGGTGATTCCAGCAGCATTCTTTCTGTGTTGGCCTCTTTCCTAATTTCGTTTTGCATGTCTAACTCCCTTCTGACCATTATTCTAAGATATTCCATAGGTGATCATGTTTTAAAAGATATCTGAGGTTGGATGCCTGCTTAGGTCAATATGGTTATTACATCCACACCCACATTCACACACTTCCACTGAGTCACACATAGCTACTTCCAATGAAGGCATTCCTGAGAAGACATTTGGATAAAGAAACAGGGACAACCATGAAGAGGATTTCTTGAGTATGCAAATGAGACAGAGAGTACTTGGAATGGGAAAGAAAACATGCCTATAATCCTGGTACTTTGGGAGGCTGAGGCAGGAGAATCGCTTGAGCTCAGGAGTTCGAGACCAGCCTGGGCAACATGGTAAAACCCTGACTGTACCAAAAATACAAAGAATCAGCCAGGTGTGGTGATGTGTGCCTGTGTTCTCAGCTACTTGGGAGGCTGAGGTGGGAGGATCACTTGAACCTCTGAGGTCAAGACAGCAGTGCGCTATGATTGCACCACTGCACTCCAGCCTGGGCGAAAGAGCAAGACCTTGTCTCAAAAAAAAAAAAAATCAACAATTTCTTTGAGAATTTCTGGACCACGTGAAGCTAAGTAAAGGGAGAAAAATAACAAGACTGAACTGACTAATTTCAATTTATCTGTCTTAGAGAATTCTGTGACATCTTACTTTGTTTAAATACAGTTTGAACAACCCTGCTGACAGCTTTGATCAGTTATGTTATAAACCTTTGCTTCCCTGTTACTTTTCATTTTGCATTTCAGAAGTTGATTTTAAAAAGTACTGCACATCTACAACCATCTGATCTTCAACAAACTGGACCAAAACAAGCAATGGGGAAAGACTTCCCTATTTAATAAACAGTGCCAGGAAAATTGGCTAGTCACATGCAGAAAATGGAAACTGGACCCCTTCCTTACACCTTATACAAAAATTAACTGAAGATGGATTAAAGACTTAGATGTAAAACCCAAAACTATAAAAGCCCTAGAAGAGAATCTGGACAATACCATTCAAGACATAGGCACGGATGAAGATTTCATGACAAAAGCAATTGCAACAAAAGCAATAATTGACAAATGGAATCTAATTAAAGAGCTTCTGCACAGCCCAAATATCTTCAGAAATACAAGTTGTTCTGCCTTCATTGCACTGATTTCTCCCAGAAAGAGAAGGCCAAATTGATCACGGAGATCAGAAGTTATATTTAGAAACTTCTGGACGCCGGCGGATATCTAAAGAGCTCTGCCGACAGCCTCTCCCGCGCACGCTGCCTGGCCTCCCGCGCCTACTTGGTCCCGCGCGCTCCCTCGTGCCGCGCCTGGAGCGGCAGTGGCTGCCGCCGCCACCCGGAAAGAAGTCAGAGACGCCCCGAGGTCTCCGCCACGCCCAAGAATAAAGGTAAAGGAGGTAAAAATAGACGCAGAGGTAAGAATGAGAATGAATCTGAAAAAAGAGAAATGGTATTCAAAGAGGATGGTCAGGAGTCTGCTCAGGTAATGAAAATGTTGGGAAATGGATGGCTAAAAGCAATGTGTTTCAGTGGTGTGAAGAGGTTATGTCACATCGGAGGAAAACTGAGAAAAAAGGTTTGGATAGATACCTCGGTCATTGTATTGGTCGGTCTCAGAGACTACCAGGATAACAAAGCTGATGTAATTTTAAAATATAATGCAGACGAAACTGGAAGTCTGAAGGCATATGGCCAGCTTCCAGAGCATGCTAAAAGCTCATTAATGAGACGGATACATTGGGTCCTGGAGATGATGATGAAATTCAGTTCGATGATACTGGAGATGATAATGAAGATATTGATGACATCTAAATTGAACTCAACATTTCACATTCCATCTTTTCTGAAGATTGTCCTACAATTTGGATTTTGGGCATGACAAAGAGGACTAAAATTTCATTAGCATGAATGCAATTTGTTAAAGCAGACTGATTTCTTTCTAAAGTATTTTGTTTCTTTTAAAAGAGTTAATGCTGAATTATCTTAAGTGAGATGTTAAGCTCACTTTGTTCTTTTAATGTAATGGAGCTTATGGGTAGAAGACCACATCTACTATTTAAAAAAAAAAAGGCATTGCTGTTTTTCCTACCACTTCCAATAAGGAAATGGATATTTTGAAGAAATCACTTGTCCTCACTATGAAATAGGACTAAGCCCTGGCCCCTTGATTGTATAGAGTCGTTGTGCATATTCCAATTACCTAGATATTTCTTTGAGATTTTGATACAATTTGAGGAAGGCAGACATCTGCATTTGAAGTAAAAAATAAGTTTGTCATATTTAAGTAGCCCGTGGCTATTTTTATACTGATTTTGATATCGTGTGTTCTTTTCATCATCGTATTTTGCCACCACAAACATTTAAAAAAAAAAAAAAAGGCATTTCCAAAATGCAGTTTTCAGAACCTGGGTTTTAATAGCAATTTTAAATTTGTAAGCTTAGTAATTGCAGAAATCGAACACTAGGTGGCACTCCGTTATCTTAATATTGGAAGTACTGACTAGATAGCTGACTTTTACTGTGTAAGAAATATCCCAAACACGAAAAAATTGTTTTGATCATATGCATGTATGTAGAATATTTTTACAGAGCAGAAAGATTGTTAAAAGTGTGATTTTTTTTATTTTCAGAAATCATATACATGTAAGCTACCATGTAAGAAAACATACTGCAGAATATGTTATAAGCTTATTTTGTATTAAGGATTTATTTTGGTTTTTTTTGTTTGTTTTTTTTGTTGTTTTTTATTGAGATGGGGTTTCACCATGTTGGCCAGGCTGATCTCGAACTCCTGATCTCAAGTGATCCACCCGCCTCAGCCTCCCAAAGTGCTGGGATTACAGGCGTGAGCCACCGCGCCCGGCCTAAGGATATATTTTGTTATGTGAACAGTTTTGGTTTTTTGTTTTTGTTTGTTTTTGTTTTTTTGCTTGTATTGGGAACTAGGTTTACTGGTAACTTCTTTGTTTAGTTTTTAGTTGTCAACTCTAATAAAATGAAACCAGGGCTGAGCTAGTCAGCCTTCACTAGCCAAACTGAAATCGTATGCAATATTAAAAGAAAAGATCCATCATGTAGCTTGTGACACTTTTATTCTTTTTTTTATTTTTTTGAGATGGAGTCTCGCTCTGTCACCAGGCTGGAGTGCAGTGGTGCAATCTCAGCTCACTGCAACCTCTGCCTTTCCGGTTCAAGCAATTGTCCTACTTCAGCCTCCCGAGTAGCTGCAATTACAGGCACACGTCACCACGCCCAGCTAATTTTTGTGATTTTTAGTAGAGACAGGATTTCACCACGTTGGCCAGGATGGTCTCGATCTTTTGACCTCGTCATCCACCCGCCTTGGCCTCCCAAAGTGCGGGGATTACAGGTGTGAACTACGCAGCCAGGCCATGACACTTTAATTCTATTAGTCCCTAGGGAACTTTTTAGTGATGAAAAGTAATACACAGGGGAATAAACCTTCACATGGCTTTAAAAGGAAAACAAGCAAATCTTCTCTAATCTACTCTTACTATAATTTCCTAAGTGTACAAACTCTGAAATCTGAGGTACTATAAAACATTAAGTTGAAGAATAGAAATTAAGAGTACATATTCGTGGTTTATATTTCTTATTCTATGGAATTCATGAATGGTCTCCCTCTGTCACCCAGGCTGTGGCATGATCTCTGCTCACTGTAACCTCTGCCTCCCTAGTTCAAGCAATTCTCCTGCCTCAGCCCCCTGGGTAGCTGGGATTACAGGTGCATGCCACCACGCCTGGCTAATTTTTGTAATTTTTGTATTTTTAGTAGAGACAGGGTTTTACCATGTTAGCCAGGCTGGTCTTGAACTTCTGACCTCAAGTGACCCTCCCACTTTGGCCTCGCAAATGGCTGAGATTACAGGAGTGAGCCACCATGCCTGGCCTCTCCCTTCTTTTTTAAAGGGAACTCATTACATATAGTTTGGTTGGGAGTCATCCCTCTTGGGTGTGGATACATTGCCTAGGCCTAGCCAACCACAGACCAGACCCACTGGGCCCAGAGATTCACACAGGGCTGAGCACATGTCTGCAGCCAGGCCAGGGAGAATCCTCCCTAGGACTTTTGATTTAACAGTTGGGAAAAAAGCACTCTCTTCTGTGAATATAGGCACAGGAAACGTGTACATCTGGAGGTTTCAGGAGCCATCTTTACTGCGAATTGAAAAGCGCCATGACCAGGAATAAGCAGAAAGGAGAGCTGAGCCAGCGAGCTCTGAAGAGATCATTTCAGCACCTGGATCCAGCCAGGTGAAGCGAGTACTCCACTAGACTTTCCAGTTCAGTGAGCCAAGGCGTGTCATCTTTTTCTTCTAAAATTCTTTTCAGTTGAATTGCTATCACTTGGACAAATGCACTTCCTCATTTTTGTTACTCTTATCTAATTTTGCACAGTGAGTTGCATTAAACCTCCAAATGCAAAGGCCCTGTGTGCTTTTCTTCAGGGTAGGAGTGGTGCTTTGAAGGCTTGGTATCACTCTTCTGCCAGTCTTGGACCTAATAACCTCAAAAAACAAAATGAGAGCAATAGCTCCATAGAGGACAATGTATGGCTTTTGCCTCATGTGAAGAAAAAGAGGAGGAAGGCTATGCTAGACCTGAGGAAAGAGCCTACTTAGGGGACTTGGAAATATCAAAGCCTGGGGGAGTTTCCTTATAAAACATTCACTTAAAAAACAAATGTGACCCGTGGCTCACACCTGTAATCCCAGCCCTTGGGAGGCTGAGGCGGGAGGATCACTTGAGGTCAGGAGTTTGAGATCAGCCTGGCCAACGTGGCGAAACCCTGTCTCTACTAAAAGTACAAAAATTAGCCAGGTGTGGTGGCAGGCACCTGTAGTCCCAGCTACTTGGGAGGCTGAGGTGGGCGGATCTCTTGAGCCCAGGAGGTGGAGGTTGCAGTGAGCTGAGATCCTGCCACTGCCCTCCAGCCTGGGAGGCAGAGTAAGACTCTGTCTAAAAAAAAAAAAAAAAAAAAGCATATTTCAAGTTATTTAAAAATTTCATTTTGCAGATGTTTCTGACACACAGATTGTTTTGCATAACAGTCAGTCCTGGGCCCACAGCCCAGCTTATGCAATAAGACAATATGAATAGAGCAGAAACCTCTGTGTCTCAGACCCATCAGATTTTCTCTTTTCTCCATCTCTTTCCCTCCTAAGATTGTGATTGATAGGTTATTCCCATGACTGACTTCTTGGTAGTTTTCTACGTATGTACACAACCCTACTTAGTACAATTTTGCATCTTTTTCCAGAAGGCTGAGGAAGGAGAATTGCTTGAACCTGGGAGGTGGAGGTTGCAGTGAGCCAAGATTGTGCCACTGTACTCCAGCCTGGGTGATGGAGCAAGACTCTATCTCAAAAAAAAAAAAAAAAAAAAAGGCAGAGCGTGGTGGCTCATGCCTGTAATCCCAGCACTTTGGGAGGCTGAGGTGGGCAGATCACTTGAGGTCAGGAGTTCGAGACCAGCCTGGCCAAATAGGAAAACCCCATCTCTGCTAAAAATACAAAAATTATCCAGGTTTGGGGACAGGTGCCTGTAATCCCAGTTACTTAGGAGGCTGAGGTAGGAGAATCTTTTGAACCTGGGAGTTGGAGGTTGCAGTGAGCCAAGATTGACCTATTGCACTCCAGCCTGTGTGACAGGCTGGAGTGACCCTGTCTCACAAAACAAACGAACAAATAAACAGTAAGAGAGAAGAACTTCTGGAGCAATGTCCTTGGGCTCCAGTGTTCAAGGATAGGGGCTAGACTTAAGTAGGATCAAGAGCAGTCATTTATAGTAAGGAGGGGAGAGGCAGAGTTTATAGGTACAGATGGCCGGTAGGTGGGTTGGTACCTGGTGGGAGCTTGTGGAAGGTCTCTTTTGAGTTAGATAAATAGGCCTGAAGTTCACATGGAAGTTTGAGCTAAAGATAGAGACACGGTAGTTATCATTTTGTAGAAGACAGTTGAGGGAATGAAGTAGAAAAAAATCTGGGGGCAGAGGAGTGGTAGAGGAAGGGATTAAAAGACAATGAACAACAATGCGGCTGCTGACCATACGTACATTCAGAGTTGAGTTCAAAAGGTAGGATTTGGTCAGAATCATTCCAGGATCAGAGCCACAGTGATTATGTTATAATAAGAAGAGTTGTTTTAGCTGAGAACACAAAATATAAAATGGGACCAAGAGAAAGAAGGCTCTGACTGTCTGGTTTGCTTTGATATATGCATGGGAAATATCTTAATTAATGAAAGCAATGGTCCAGGGAACTCTAATGGGTTACAGTATTGAGGGTTGGGGTGAGAGGAGTGGGATCAGACAGGCTGATGAAGAGCCTGAAGGAGGAATTCTTGCTCATGGGGTCAGGATATTGATAAGGAGAATGGAGAAGAGATTTTATAATGAGTATTAAAAATAAAGATTTGGGGAAAGTCAATAAACTCTTAGAGATTTTATTCTAGCACCTCTTCTCTTCTTTAAAATGTGACCCTTACATATTTAAAAGAAGAATTCTATTTATTATAATACAAAACTTCTGACTCTAAACTTCTTAATCCTACAATAATACCAAACTGTTATTAGGATAATGTACCAATATAGTGTTTCAAATAACTTGTACCGGCAAGCCTGAATCCTTATACACCTATGAAGCAAAGGTATTACTAACAACATTTGGTAATAAACTATTTAATTCAAGTTTCTATTGATTTCAACATAATAAAAAGCTGGTACATTTCCTGGAACTAGGGGCTGAGGGAATGAAGGGGAATTCCCATATGTTTCCTTTTGATTCTATTCCAAAAGTCAGGTGAACCAAGAAAAGAGTTAGAAATTCAACTTGAAATAGGAAAATCGTTTTCTTCTCATCTCAGATCAGTCCATCTGTCTTACACAGTTTCCCTCTTCTCCTCAGATATTTTCTCTGAAAAGAATTTATATCTGATGTCTCATGAAAACAATTTATGTCAGACATAAATTCAGAATTTAGGGCTGAATTTATGTTCATATGTCCTTAGGTCCTAAAATGATATCAGGGCATAAGGACATGTGGAAACACCATGGGGTACCTGGGAGAAGAAATATTTCGATAATGGAAAAGTTTATTGAAGCCAGGGGACTTTGAATTATTGAACCAAATCAAACCCAAAATAGACACAAATCTCCTAACTTACAAATTTCCTTATATCAAATGAGGATTAGAAAGACTCTCAAGAGGGAGAAGAAGTGTTCATGGCTCTAGAATCAGAGATTTAAACCTTAAAAAAAATTCTACATTTTAAATTAACTCATATTTAAACAAGAATATTCAATCCAAAATTAGACGAGGGAATTGAGTTTAATTAAAAAATATTTACAGAGCTTAGCACAGTATAAATTTCTATAGGAGCAGCACCCTGCCCTTAAGGAACTTATAAGGATGATATGTTTAAAAAATAAAAGAATTAAGAGAGAACCTAACACTTTTTGAATTATTGATTAGTGTTCATATGGAAGCAGGTTTAAACTGTAGAAGGCAGGTGAAGCAAACTGCATCTCAATTACAAAAAAGAGTGTTCTCAAAATTGGCAATGTTCAAACGTGGAATAGACTGGCCCATCAGGTGCTGGATTCCTCCATTCAACATTCATTCATACATTGAGCTTTTACCATCTGTCACACATGTGCTAGGGTGATGAGGTTCAGCAGTGAGCAGAGCACTTCCCTCGCCCTCCAGGAGCCACACCCCAGGATATATCATCTCCAGATGTTTATGGAACATGGATATTCTGAAAGAAAACGTCAAGTTTCTTTTTAATCTCTTTAAGAAGACAAAACATGCATATACAACATTAAGTATTGGTATTATGTTTAAATTAAAGGTCAAGACAACAGCAAGGAGTGAGAGACATTCCACAGCACAGAAAAAAAAAGTGCTGTAGGAGTTCAGAAATATCACTTAGGACTGGGGTGGATTTGGGAGGACTCTACGGGGAGCTGGAGCTTAGACAGATGGAGAACAAGGGCTTTTCAACTAGAAATGGCCATATAAATGTGTAAGTAGAGTGCTCAACAATTGTTGCTATGATGACTACCTTCTGGAACAGTCCAAGATTGGCCTTATGAATAAGAATATTGGTTTACCAGGAAAATGTTTTTTATTCAAAGAAAAGACTTCAACTGCCAGTGTGTTTTGGACTGGGGTGAATTCATCTGGTTGGCTCAATCTTTTAGTGTTGGGTTGACCTCTGAACAATGTCAACAACTGCACTAAACACTTGAGTCAATCCAATCATGTCCTGACTGTCAGTTTTCTTGCACAACATCCTCTTCAGTGCCGGTGTTGTGTAATGTATTTGTGAGAAAATATAAAGAGCTGATTGCCGGAAGGGATTTAACGTAAAGTTTTTCCAGTGAAACAAGACATAAGAATCTGAGTTTGTTTTTCAAAGATCACTAGAGTCTAGTTATGAGTAGATCATATTTTCCAAAATGTGTGGCACTTTCTGCCCTCCTTGTCCTGAGTGTTGGTGCGCTGGACACTTTTATTGCTGCAGTATATGAGCACGCGGTGATATTACCAAACAGAACAGAAATACCTGTTTCAAAAGAAGAAGCTTTGCTCCTGATGAACACGAACATAGATGTTTTGGAGAAAGCAGTTAAGCTGGCAGCCAAGCAGGTATTATCCTTTTATACTTATAAAGGAGACTTGCAATTTGGTAAGAGAGTATTTGGAATTCATGAGAAACTTTTTTGCCCCACTTGTTTTGAGCAGGGTGCACATATCATTGTGACCCCAGAAGACGGAATCTATGGTTGGGTCTTCACCAGGGAGAGCATTTACCCCTATCTGGAGGATATACCAGACCCTGAAGTGAACTGGATTCCATGTAGAGACCCTGGGAGGTAATGTCATGTCATTACTCTGATTTCTAAACAAAAAGTTGTGATTTTGTAAAACACCAACAGTAAACTCACTAAATTTGACTGGTAATTGTGTTGACAAATAGTCAATCTGTGACATAGGATGTAAATACTTCTTTTTTTCTATAATTTCAACTTTTATTTTAGATTGAGGGAGTACATGTGCAGGTTTATTACATGGGCAAATTGCATGATGCTGAGGTTTGGGGTACAATGATCGTGCCACGCCGGTAGTGAGCATAGTTTCCAATAGGTAGTTTTTCAGCCCTTGCCTTCTTCCCTCTCTCTATTTGTTCCCAGTCTTATTGGCCCCATCTTTATGGCCATGAGTTCTCAGTGCTTAGCTCCCACTTATAAGTGGAAACATGCAGTATTTGGTTTTCTATTCCTGTATTAACTCACTGAGGATAATGTCCTTTGTTGCTGCAAAAGACATGTTTTTGTTCTTTCTTATGGTTGCATAGCATTACATAGTATATATATATACCACATTTTCTTTATCCAATCCACCACTGATGGGCACCTAGGTTAATTCCATATCTTTGCTGTTGTGGAAAGTGCTGCAATGAACATACAAGTGCATGAGTCTTTTTGGTAGAATGATTATTTTTTTCCTTTGGGTATATATCTAGTAATGGGATTGTGAGTCAAATGGTCGCTGTGTTTTAAGTTCTCTGAGAAATCTCCAAACTGCCTTCCACAATGGTGAACTAATTTACATTTCCGCCAACAGTGTATAAGCGTTCCCTTTTCTCTGTAGCGTCTTTTATTTTTTGACTTTTTGTAGATAGCCATTCTGACTGGTGTGAGATGATATCTCATTGTGGTTTTACTTGGCATTTCTCTGATGATAGGTGACGCTGAGTGTTTGTTCATGTGTTTGTTGGTCACTTGTATGGTCTCTTTTGAGAAGTGTCTGTTCATATCTTTTGCCCATTTTTCTTTTTCTTTTTTTTTTTTTTTTTGAAAGAAAGAAAAAGAGAGGAAAGAAAGTGAGAGTGAAAGAAAGAAAAAAAAGACTGTACGAGAGAAGGAAAGAGGAAGGAAAAGAGGGAGAGAGAACAGGATTCTTGTTCTACTGCCCCGGCTAGAATGCAGTCTAAAAAATGGGTAT
>CAUYLG010019876.1:0-97183 GCA_963573385.1 Cacajao melanocephalus
GTGGTGCGATCTCGGCTCACTGCAACCTCCGCCTCCTGGGTTCAAGTGATTCTCCTGCTTCAGCCTCCCAAGTAGCTGGGACTACAGGCATAAGCCACCATGCCTGGCTAATTTTTGTATGTTTAGTAGAGACAGGGTTTCACCATGTTGACCAGGCTGGTCTTGAACTCTTGACCTCAGGTGATCCACCCACCTCGGCCTCCCAAAGTGCTGGGATGACAGGCATGAGCCAGCAGCACTTGGCCGTGTGTGTGTGTGTGTGTGTGTGTGTGTGTGTGTGTATATATATATATATATATACATATATATATTTAACTAGATGGCCATGGTGGTGCATGCCTGTAGTTCCAGTGATTCAAGAGGCTGAGGCAGGAGGATCTCTCAAGCCCAGGAATTGGCGGCTGCAGTTGTACCACTGCAATTCAACGTGGGCAACAGAGCAAGAATCTGTATCTTAAAAAAACAAAGCAAAAAAAAACAGAGACAGGAATAGATAACCTTAGGAGACAGGGTAGTGGAAGGGAGACTATAAAAATTTGAAAGAGTTTGGTTCTAAGTCAAGAAGGATAAGAACAGGAAGGCCAAGGATGGGGTTGAAGCTCCAGAGCAGAGCCTTCCAGTAGAACGTTCTGCAGAGAAGGAGATTTCTCTGTTTGCACTGTCCAATATGACAGTGTCCAATAGCCATGGGACACATGTGGTTATTGAACACTGGTAATGTGGCTAGTATGATTGAAGAACTGAATTCATAAGTTTTTATTTTATTTTAGAGACTGAGTCTTGCTCTGTCACCCAGGCTGGGGTGCAGTGATGTGATCTCAGCTAACTGCAATCTCTGCATCCTGGGTTCAAGCAATTCTCCTGCCTCAGCCTCCCAAGTAGCTGAGATTACAGGCATGTGCCACCATGCCCAGCTAATTTTTTTTAGATGGAGTCTCACTCCATCACCCAGGATGGGGTGCAGTGGCACAATCTCAGCTCACTGCAATGTCCGCTTCCCAAGTGCAAGCAGTTCTCTGCCTCAGCCTCCTGAGTAGCTGGGATTACAGGCGCGCACCACCACACCCAGCTAATTTTTGTATTTTTAGTAGAGAAGGGGTTTCACTATTTTGGCCAAGCTGGTCTCCAACTCCTGACCCCGTGATCCACACGCCTCGGCCTCCCAAAGTGCTGGGATTACAGGTGTGAGCCACCACCACTGGCCCTAAATTCTGTATTTTTAGTAGAGGTGGGGTTCACCATGTTGGCAAGGCTGGTCTCAAACTCCTGGCCTCAAGTGATCCGCCCACCTCAGCCTTCTGAAGTGCTGCGATTACAAGTGTGAGCCACCATGCCCAGCCAATAACTATTTTAATTAACTCAAGTTAAATAGCCACGTGTAGCTGGCGGCTGCGGTTTGGAACAGTGAAACTCTAGAGAATCCAAAGGGAGGACCTCCACAAGACAGGCTCCTAAATCCAGACCGAGGACAAGAAGCAGGGCACTGTTCCCTGGACACTCACCAGCCATTATGAACAGAAAGATGTTGAGGCCCAGCACGTAGTAAGGCCATAGCACGGAGAACTGCAGGTGGCTGAGCTTCATCCTCAGAGCCTGGATCTCCAGGGCATGCAGCACCAAGGCCAGGAAGGCGCAGGCCGCTGCAGGGTTACAAGCAGGCACCTTCGCTCTTCTCCTATGCTGCCTGCCTTCCCTCCAAACTTCACCCCCTGTAGCTCCTGCCTGGAAGCTCCCTGCCCGGAAGCTCCCTGCCCGCTCTCTGAAAAAAAATCTCCCACCCTACAGTCCTGTCCCTCCCTCCTTTCTGACTCATCTTCAAAGCACGTGTGCCTCACCTCCCAGGGAACTATCATCAGAACTCCCTTTCCTAGCACCCTCTACATCTGCCCCTAGCTCACTTCAGGTTGCACCCTCTGGGTTTGACACTGGATTAAAAGCAACTCAGTTTTCCTACTGCATGTGCTCTACCTCCACCATTTGCCTGGGAGCCTCTCAGGATGGAGGCTGGGTCACCCTTTATAAATGTCAAAAGGGGCCAGGTGCAGTGTCTCATGCCTGTAATCTCAACAACTGGGAGGCTGAGACAGGAAGATCGCTTGACACCAGGAGTTCGAGGCCAGCCTGGGCAACATATCAAGATCCCCATCTCTACAAAAACAAACAAAAAAAAGTGTTTTAAGTTAGCCAGGCATGGTGGTGCATGCCTGCAGTCCCAGCTACTTGGAAGGCTGAGGTGGGAGGATCACTTGAGCCCAGGAGGTCGAGGCTGCAGTGAGCTATGAGTGCATCACTGCACTCCAGCCTGGCGACAGAGTGAGACCCTGTCTCTAAAAAGAAAAATTATGCCTCTCTTGACATCACAGAGACTGAGCACCTCCCTTTCTCTGGACTCCTCCCCAGGCCCTGGCAAAGGTCAGGGATCACCTGGCTGTTCCACACCTGTGAAGAAGCTGATGAAGGCTAACACAAAGTTTTGCTTCCGGGTCCTTGGGAAGAACTTGGCTGCGAAGGGAACCATGAAGAAGGTAGTGAGGAAAGCCAGGATAATTGCAGAGAGCAGGAAAAACCGGCTGAGGAGGATGTAAACTGCAGGGGAGGGAGAAGCAGAGCTGAAGCTGGGAACCCTGACCCAAAAAGGACAGAGTCCCACAGAGCCTGGACAGAGCTGGCCCCCGGACCCTCCACCACCCTCGGATCCCAAAGCATGGCCTTGGGACCAAGATTGTGACCATGCCACTTTGGCCCCAGGAATGCTGTGGCCCCGCAATTTGATTCCCAATGACATAGAAATACATGAAAAAAATTAAATTGACAATGTCAGACACTGAAATCATCAGTTCTTAATAAATATTTTTTCTTTTTTTGAAACAAAGTCTCACTATCACCCCAGCTGGAGTGTGGTGGTGCAATTTCAGCTCACTGTAACTTCGACTTCACAGGCTCCAGGAATCCTCCTGCCTCAGCCTCCAGAGTAGCTGGGACTATAGGCGTGCACCACCACACCTGCCTAATTTTTTTTTTATTTTTATGTTTTGTAGAAACAGGGTCTTGCTCTGTGGCCCAATCTAGAGTGCAGTGGCACCATCATAGCTCACAGCAGCCTCAACCTCCTGGGCTCCAGCGATCCTCCCATCTTGGCCTCCCAAAGTGCTGGGATGACAGGTGTGAGCCACCATGCCTGGCCTTAACAAATGTTATTATGTGAATTTGGAAAACCATGTATCATCCATTAGGGGAAAATGGTGGTTTTAAAAAGCAACACAAAATCAAATTCTCATGATAGAATTTGTTGCATGTGGAAATGTGAAGAATCACACCTGTATTGATTACCCTGAAATAACTTCACCTGTGGAAAATTAGAACTTCATGAGGTCAAAATGTTCTGAACTCAGAGGGAATCCCCACACCCTTATTTAATTTTCCTAGTTAATAGGAGTGAGACTGGGTGTGATGGCTCACACCTGTAATCTCAACACTTTGGGAGGCTGATGTGGGAGTATTGCCTGAGGTCAGGAGTTGGAGACCAGCCTGGGCCACATAGTAAGACCCCATCTCTACAAGAAATTTTAAAAAGTTGTGTGTGGTGGGGCACACCTGTAGTTCCAGCTACTTGAGAGGCTGAGGCAGGAGGATCACTTGCGCCAAGGAGGTAGAGGCTGCAGTGAGCTATAATCATGCTAGCCTGGACAACAGAGCAAGATCCTGTTTTTACAAAACATAAAATTAAAAAGTTAGCTGGCAGCTGCGGTGTGCACCTGTAGTTCCAACTAAGGAGGCTGAGGTGGAAGGATCGCTTGAACCCAGGAATTGGAGGCTGCAGTGAGCCATGATCATGCCACTGCACTTCAGCCTGGGCAACAGAGTGAGACCCCATCTCTAAAAACAACAACAACAACAACAGGAGTAGTGAAACAAACCGAAATTAGCAGAGCCAGAGTCTGGTAACAGGGTGATTTGTTCTCCAACTGCTGGCCTGATGCAGACCCATGTGAAAATGAGTGATGCAGACCCATGTGAAAATGAGTTTGCATATCCTCCCGAGCTGGCAGAGGCGGCCAGCTGGCAGTGGGAGCAGGAGTCAAAGTTACTGTTGAAGTCCCAGATATCGCAGAGTCTACCCTGGGTTAACCAAGCCTGGTTAATTTTTTGTGTTTTTTGAGACAGGGCCTCACTCCATCCCCCAGGCTGGAGTGCAGTGGCATGATTACAGCTCACTGTAGCCTTGAACTCCTGGGCTCAAGTGGGAGCCCTCTAACCTCAGCTTCTTGAGTAGCTGAGACTACAGGTATACACCACCATGCTCAGCTATTTTTTTTTTTTTTCATTTTGTAGCAACAGGGTTTGGCTATGTTGCCCAGGCTGGTCTCGAACTCCTGACCTCAGCAATCATCTCACTTCGGCCTCCCGAAGTGCAAGCCCTTACGTCCAGCCCTGAGCTAATCAGATTTTGTCCTCTCTGTCCAGACTCTGTTCTTTCGCCCCCCCACCTCTGTCCCCATACTGGCCTCATCTCCCTCTTCCCCATCCCCACCTCCATCCCTCCTTACTGGATAAGGGTCGAGGCTTCCAGCATTTGACATGGAAGCAGTTCTCAAACGGACCACTGAAAAAGACTTCGTGGGACTCCTCGTTCACAAGCCGCACCCAGAAGGGAAAGATGGAGACCAGCACTAGGAGCAGGTAGCCCAGGGAGGTCCAGGCCGGGACGATGGCCCAGGAGGATCCCTTCATGCCCTAGTCCTCCAGCGTCAGCAACACCTGGGTAAGAGAAAAGTGATAGTGCAGGTGGGACTCCGAGCCGATTTCTCCTACAGCACAGAGTGAAGGAGATGACAGCTGGGGAAGTGTCCGTGCTGTGTATGGCGCATATGTGAGGCCCCATAAATGACTATTTCTTTGCTTAACTTTACAGCCTACACACCTCTGCAACAGAACTAAAAAAAACGCATAAAACATTTTCTGCCGCTACATCACTGGGTGATCTTGGGCATGTCAGGTTCCCTCTCTGAGTCCCAATTTCTTCCTCTGGTAAAGTGAGGAGGGTGAACTGGAACCTTTGCAAGGCCTCTTCAGCTTTAAAGTTCTAAACTTTCAGCTGGTTGTGGAGGCTTACACCTGTAATTCCAGCACTTTGGGAGGCTGAGGCAGGTGGATGGCTTGAGTCCAGGCGTTCAAGACCAGCCTGGGCAACATCTTTACCCAAAATTAGCCAGATGTGGTGGTGCACGCCTGTAGTCCCAGCTACTCAGGATGCTGAGGTGAGATCACCTATGCCCAGGAAGGTCAAGGCTGCAGTGAACCATGATTACACCACTGCCCTCCAGCCTGGGTGACAGAGCAAGACCCTGTCTCAAAAAAAAATTTTTTTTAACTTAAATAATTCAAAATTAAAAAAAAAAAAAACTGAAATTCTAAGCTTTCAGTTCTATCAACAGCACCCCTACGGGCCATCAAAAGGACAACTCCATTCTCTTTTGCATCAACTATCTTCCTTTTGCGATTTCAGACTGAGAACCAAGGTGTTGGGAATAGATGGAAATAGATGCTTGGTGCCGCAAAGAAAAATTAGCACTGAGACAAAGGATCTTTCAGCAACGCAATTTTACTTCCTAGACTGCAGGAAGGGTAACCTCACTAGCCATCTTGCAATGAGAGTACAATGAATAAAGGAACACACATAAATTTATTCCTTACACATTTGGGGTCGTCCTTAATGCTGTGTCTGATCTCTGTTCGCTGGAGTCAGACCTCACAATTTAAACTAAAACCCAATTGGCTAACAACTTAAAACTTTTTTAAACAGGTAAAAGCAATGGAGAGCTGGGACATGCCTGTGAGCACATCCAGCACAGATATCTTGATTAAAGTACAAGGACATAGAGTGTACTGCGTGCCTGTAAGCATGGCATGTCTAACAGCTACACAGAATAGGGCTTAACAAAGTTATTAGCACACTTATCCTATACAAGAAAGGAAACTTTAAAAAGGAGCTTTTCTACTTCCCACACAAGGGGAGATGATAAAACCAGACCCTAAGGTGCCCTTACTCAGTGACTGGCCTTCTGACCACAGGAACCATGGGTTTAGATGGGGAGGGGTCCATCTGGCCAGGAGGGGCCTCTACTGAGAAATGAGCAGGTCATGTGCTTACAGGAAGTTTTTACAAAAAGTTCTGGTGTTTCATAGAGCCCCCTGCTGCCCGGGCCCTCAGTGAAGGATCCCTGTCAAATGGAGTTCCTCACCCAAACCCATCTTCTCTTTCATCACCATCTGTCACTAAGATGTCTCCTTTTGTGGCCAGTCACTGGTGGCTCATGCCTATAATCCTAGCACTTTGGAAGGCTGTGGTGGGAGGATCGCTTGTACTCAGGAGTTCTGAGACCAGCCTAAGCAACACAGTCAGATCCAGTCTCTACAAGAAATTCTTTAAAATTAGCCAGGTGTGGGGGCATGTGCCTGTCTGTAGTTCCCAGCTACCTGGGAGGACGAGGCAGGAGGATCTCTTGAGCCCAGGAGTTTGAGGCTGTGGTGAGCTATGATCATGCCACTGTACTCCAGCCTAGGCAACAAAGCAAGACCTTGTCTCTAAAGGAATAAAAATTTTAAAAAGATGTCGTCTTTTGAATGAGTAGCTACACCATGGTGGGCAAGTGCTGGCTGGTCTTTTCTCAGCTTCATCACTTCCTAGCTGTGTGATCTTGGGGAAGTTGCTCAGAGTCTCAGGAGCTTGGTTTCCCCATCTGGAAAACGAAGGATATAACACCTGACCAATGATAAGGATACAACACCTGCCCACTGAGAGGACCAAATGAAATAACGCACACCAAAGTGTCCAACACAGTGCTGTGCACTCAGATGCTTGGTTAAAGTTGGGAGGGCAGGGATAGAGGGCAGACTTACAAAATTCAGATATCCCTGTGGGAGAAGGGGCTGGAGGCCACTTCCAACTTCAGGGCAAATTGATTCAATGAATCTGCTTTCCTCTCTGTCTGTGCTGAGCCTGGTAGCTCTGAGAAATGAGAGTTATCCAGCAATGGGAAGGAAGGAGGAACAGGAGCCGTGGTTGGAGCTGCAGGGAGGGTGGGCCTGGCCAGAGGCCTCCAGGTGGCACTGTGATGACCCTGGCTACCTGGCAGTGCAGAAAGCGGGCATCAGGAGGTGAAAGGAAAATGTAACAAGGGAGGTACACCCCCGAGATGACAGCCTTTCTTTCCAAGTCCTACCCAAAGCCGGGCCTAGGGATTCTTGCTAACGCAGGTCTGGGCTTGGCAGCACCACGGTTTTCAAGCTGTGCATGGGGAGTAAAAAGCACATGGCCCTCGGAGTGAGCATACTTCCCTCCCCTTCTCCCACACCCTGTGCAAACCATGCTCAGTACAGGCACTGGGGCCTCTCCCCAGTCCCTATGCAGACAGACCCTCACTACAGCCAGGGAAGGGGGTGTCTTTGCCCATGCAGACACTTTCTGCAGTCAGGGAAGGGGGCATCTTTGAGAGCTATCGATGGCTACGGCTGAACAAGCCTAATGGCAAAGGGCAGAGGGGTGGGTCCCTTCCTGTAATCCCCACACCCAAATACCCTGGTTATAGACGGGTAAACACATGTTCATCTTAGATGCTGTCAGAGTGACTGGAAAATTGTGGGAAGTAGGAAAGTTCCTTTTTAAAGTTTCCTTTCTTGTTAAAGAATAAATGTGCTAACAACTCTTTGTTAAGCCCTATCCTATGTAGCTGTTAAACATGCCATGCTTACAGACAAGTAGTACATTCCATGTCCTTGTACTTTAACCAAGATATCTGTGCTGGATGTGATCACAGGCATGTCCCAGCTCCATTTCTTTTACTTGTTTAGAAAAGTTTTAAGTTGCTAGCCAATCGGGTTTTAGTTTAGATTGTGAGGTCTGGCTCCAGTCAATGGAGATCAGACACAGCAGTAAGGACGACCCTAAAGGCATAAGGAATAAATTTCTCTGTTTTCCTTTGTTCATTGTACTCTCGTGGCACAATGGCTAGCTAGGGTACCCTTCCTGCAGTCCAGGAAGCAAAAACTGTGTTGCTGAAAGATCCTTTGTCTCAGTGCTAATTTTTCTTCACGGCACCAAGCATCTATTTCCAACAAAAATGTTTGTACTTTCTTCTCCTTTCTGACGTTCTCTAGTTTCTCTTCTTCCCACTTGAAAAATTGGATTCTTCCCTTTCTTTCCTTATTATTTTTTGTTTTCAGAGACAGGGTCTCACTCTGTCACCCAGGCTGGACCTCCTGGGCACAAGTGATCCTCCCACCTCAGCCTCCTGAGTAGCTGGGACACAGATGCGTACCAGCACACCCACCTAATTTTTTAATTTTTTGTAGAGACGGGGGTCTCACTATGCTTCCCAGGCTGGTCTTAAACTCCTGAGCTTAAGTGATCTTTCTTGGCCTCCCAAAGAATTGGGATTACAGGCATGAACACCTGACCCTTCCCTCTCTTTAAATCTCCCCTATCCATCTCCCATCTACTCTCCAGGTCATACAAATCACCCCAATCTCAGGGCCTCAGTTTCCTTCTCTCTAAAATGATGAAGTCTGTTGGACCAGAGGGCATTGAGGCATCCTTCTAGCATTAGAACTCAATGGGAAAGAGTCATAGCTGCATCTTGACCCTGTCCTCTATATAGATGGGAGTACACTGGGCATTCTCATTTGATAGAGGGCACCTCTTCCTGTCTACCCCATCTCCACCTCCATTTGTCTAGAAGTGATCTCTGTCTCCTTTATTTCTCTTTTTTCTCTCCTTCACCCAAACCCTAGCCTTGATCTCATGCTGGTTCTTCACCCCACTTCCATCTCATCAGCCTTCCTCATCTTCTCAGTTTTCCCTTCATAACGTTCCCCAAGCTTCCATCCTTCTTGTCCCCAGCCTGCCACGTCTCCCTCCACACCTGGAACATCACTGTCATCCCCAGGCTCCTCCAGCCTCTGTATCTGGTGATATGCTTTGGCTGTGTCCCCACCCAAATCTCATCTTGAATTGTAATAATCTCCAGGAATTAAGAGCAGGGTCAGGTGGAGATAATTGAATCATGGGGCGGTTTCCTCCATCGTGTTCTCATGATAATGAATAAGTCTCACAAGATCTGATGGTTTTATAAATGGAAGTTCCCCTGCTCAGGCTCTCTCTTGCTGACCACCATGTAAGATGTGACTTTGCTCTTCATTTGCCTTCAGCCATGATTGTGAGGCCTCCCCATCCACGTGGTGCAAGTCAATTAAACATCTTTCCTTTATAAGTTACCCAGTTTCAGGTATGTCTTTATTAGCAGTGTGAGAACAGACTGATACACCTAAGTTCCTTCCTGGGGGGTGCTCGTTCTGCTCCCCTAAAATTTTCCAAGTCCCACTCCCCTGAAAAGTGCAGCTTGGTCCGGTCCACTCCACACAGCCCTCCCAGCCACTAGCCAGTATCTACTCCCTCAGCAAAAATTCACTGTGCACTTACAGGTTGCCCTGCTCCCAGCGTAGGCCAATGGGGGTGTTTCAGAGCTGAAAAAAGACAGGAACTCAGAGGCTCTTGGAACTACTGGGGAGAGACACAGAAACACATCATGTGATGCAATACTTTCATCTGCACAGCCCAGGGTTACTTTGGGGCCAGGCATACTCCAGGGCCCTGCCCCTTATCTGTCCCATTCCCAATGCCCCTTCCACTCCCCAGTGATGAGGACCTTGTCCTCCTGTCCCTGGGCCCTAGGCCAGGGCCCTCCCTGCAGCAGCCCTTAGTGGTAGCGTTGGACAATGGTACATCTTCAGATACACAACTTAAGACCCACACTGATACAGGCCAGACTGAAAGATCACAGATATTTGAATTTAAGAGGGGTTTTGTAAATCCTTTTGTACAGAAGCAGCGCTGGAGAGCTGGAGAGAGGGAATGACTGGTGGAGGATTCCACAGCCCATCAGTGCTAGTGCAGGCACTGGAATACTGCATCACTGTCAGGCCAGCGTCACCAGCCGCCAATGGCCAGCAGTTCAATTCAGTGATTCCCCAATTTGGAATTCTGTGGATCCAGAGAATGCTTTCTGATATGCATGTAGATGTGTGAGAAAGGGAAAGAGAATGGGGGAATATAGGACTGCCAACTTTTCATTTTGCCAAGAGCATTCAAAACAAAACAACTTATCTGCTATCACTGGTTTGGTTTTTATTCAATTTGTTTGTTTTTGAGACAGAGTCTCACTCTATTTAGCCCAGGCTGGAGTGCAATGGCGTGATCTTGGCTCACTGCAAACTCTGCCTCCCAGGTTCAAGCAATTCTCCTGCCTCAGCCTCCTGAGTAGCTGGGATTACAGGCATGCACCACTATGCCCAGCTAATTTTTGTATTTTTAGTAAAGATGGAGTTTCACCATGTTGGCCAGGTTGGTCTCGAACTCCTGACCTCGTGATCCATCTGCCTCTGCCTCTCAAAGTGCTGGGATTACAGGTGCAAACCACCACACTCGGTAATTTTTTTTTTTTTTTTTGAGACAGGGTCTTGTGTCACCCAGGCTGGAGTGCAGTGGTGCATTCATGCCTCCTGGGCACAAGCGATCCTCCCACCTCAGCCTCCCAAGTAGCTAGAACTACAGGTGTATGCCATTACACCTGGCCGATTTTTTTTTAATCAGAACTCTTGAGCCATGATTTTTTTTTTTAGAGATGGGGTCTTGCTATGTTGCCCAGGTAACTCCTGGGCTCAAATGATCCTCCTGCCTTGGCCTCCCAAAGTGCTGAAATTACAGGTGTGAGCCCCTACACCTGACCAAATTATTATTTTTTAAAGGACCCATAACACCAGGAGGTAAGAAGAGCTGTGTACCCCGTGGTGGTGCCTGGACCAGCATCTGAGGACCACTGGCTTGGCAGGAGGTTCCTGGACCCCGAGCCCCCTCCAGCATCTGAGCTGCAGCCCCGCACCTTCCAGGCCCTGGCACCTCCCAGGAAAGCCGGTAGCTGCCCTGGGATAAAGGAAGTGGGCGACCTAAAGTGCATCCTGGGTTGAAACGGGAAAGAGACCTTCCATTCCCACTGTTTCCTCCGGTAATTTGTGGCAACTTGGGCTGCACATTGACCCAGGGTGGGGTCAGAGGTTCCTTCCTGCTGACAATCCTCCTAGGCCCTTTCTCCTGAATGCCAGGACTCCGCCCTTCCGTGGCCCCAAAGCCATAGGGACATTTTCAAGACCCCAAGCTGAGCCCTAACCTGGCCATAAGCCCCCAGCCCCTGCCCCGCGGGGTCCCACAGCCAGTTAGGCGATGCTCAGCCTTGGGTAGGTAAGGGGACTTCCCCACATCCTCTCCCCTCCCAACCTGTGGGGCCACCTTGCTTGCCCCACTACTGGTCTCCCCTCTACCCCTGCTGCCACCTGACGCACTGTTGTAGGGGTCTCGCATCCCAGGGCTGGGCTGCCTTCCAGGCAGGTCACGGTGTGACCCTCGCCCGCCCCTCCAGGCTCCGCCGCGCTCCTGGAGCTTCCGTTGGCCCCAGAATCCCCACCGCAGAGCCCGCGGAGTCTGGGAGTCTGGGCCTCTGGGCCGAGCTCCAGCTCTGCGGAGACACGGACTTGGCCCTCTTTACCTGCCGCCCCCTGGCGGGTGGAGGGTGGGGAAACCTGGCCCTTGTGTCGGCCCACAGTACCGGCCTCGCCTACGAGCGGGTAGGGGCGGAGGAATAGAGAGCGGAAGGGATCGGAATTCAAACTCTAGCTCTACCGTTACCAGCGTGAGGGCTTTGGGTAAATTTCCTGTGTCTCCTTCCTGGGTCCTGGGCTTCTCATCTGTAAAATGGGAACAATAATAGTATTAATAATATAGTGCTAATATAATTAACACAAGTATATTAATAATATACTATTAACATTATTATATTATTAATATAGTGTTAATAGTATTAACACTTACATTCATAATATAGTGTTAATAGCATTAGCACCATTATATTAATAATAGTGTGTTAGTATTAACACTATTCTATTACTAATACATAATTAATATGATTCTATTAATATAGTATTACTAGCATTAACATAATCCTATTAATATAGTATTAACACTATTCTATTAATAATGTAGTATTAACACTATTATGTTAATAATAAAGGGTTAACAGTATTAACACTATTATATTAATCATATGGTGTTAACACTATTAATGTAGTGTTGATAGTATTGATACTATAATAATAGTGTTTCATAATAAAGTGTTAACACTATTATATTAGTAATACAGTGTTAACAGTATCATATTAAAAATATAGTGTTAGTAGTATTAACACTATTTTATTCATAATCTAGTGTTAACACTTATTTTAATAATATATATACTATTATATATAATATATATAACACTATATTATTAACCTAACACTCCTATATTAATACAGTGTTAATAGTATTAACACTATTAATAGTAGCACACTGTGATATTACTAATAACTATGATATCAATAAAATCCAGTGTTAGTGTATTGTGTTAACACACTGATATTACTTATGTCTGTGACATTAATAATATCCAGAGTTAACACACTGTGTTAACAAACTGTGACATTACTAATACCTATATTAGTAATAAACAGTGTTAGCACACTGTGATATTACTATCTGTAATAATGATTTATAGTGTTAGAACACTGATATTACTAATATCTGTCATATTGATGATATCCAGTGCTAGCACACTGTGTTAGCACACTGTAATATTACTAATATCTGTGACATTAATAGTATCCAGTGTTAGCACACTGAGATGTTAATATCTATGATACTAAAAATATCAGTGTTAGCGCCCTGTGATGTGTTAATAATAATATCTATGATATTAATAAAATCCAGTGTTAGCACCCTGTGACTTGATGATAATATCTACAATACTAATAATGTCCTGCGTTTTCATACTGTGATGTTAATAGTAATATCTATGATAAGTCAGTGTTAGCACACCATATTAATATCTATAATATTAATAATATTCAGTGTTAGCACACTGTGTTAGCACATTGTGATATTAATAATTTATATAATATCCAGTGTTAGCACACTCTGTAATACACTGTGATATTAATAATATCTATGATATTCATAATATCCAGTGTTAACATACTGTTTTAGCACACTGTGATAGTCATAATATCTATGATAATAATATCCAGTCTTAGCACACTATGACATTCATAATATCTATAATATTCATAATACCCAGTGTTAGCATACTGTATTAGCAAAATATGATATTAATTATATCTATGATCTTCATAAGATCCAGTGTTAGCACACTGTGATATTACTGTCTATGATATTCATAATGTTCAGTGTTAGTCCAGTGTTAGCACACTGTGACATTAATAATATCTATGATATTCATAATGTCCAGTGTTAGCACACTGTGACATTAATATCTATGATATTAATAATATCCAGTGTTAGAACACTGTGATATTATCTATGATAGTCGTAATATCCAGTGTTTGTTAGCACACTGTGTTAACACACCGTGATATTATTCATA
Source organism: Cacajao melanocephalus (assembly GCA_963573385.1). Classification (NCBI taxonomy): domain Eukaryota; kingdom Metazoa; phylum Chordata; class Mammalia; order Primates; family Pitheciidae; genus Cacajao; species Cacajao melanocephalus. The sequence continues at coordinate 13,527 of CAUYLG010019876.1, forward strand.
ATATCCATGATATTACTACTAATGTCCAGTGTTAGCATACTGTGATATTATTCCTTATATCCATGATACCACTACTAATATCCAGTGTTAACATACTGCATTAACACACTGTGATATTATTCTTAATATCCATGATATTACCACTGATATCCACTGTTGTTAACACACTGTGATATTTTCATAATATCCAATGCATTACTACTGATATCCAGGGTGTTAGCACACTGGGTTAACACTCTCTGATATTATTCATAATATCGAATGTATTATTATTGATATACAGGGTGTTAATACACTGTGTTAACACTGCATTAACCCACTGTGTTAACACCCTGTGATAGTATTTGTGATAGTATTCACAATATCATTAATATTACTGCTGATATCCAGCATTAACCCACTGTATTAACACCCTGTGATAGTATTAATAGTATCATCGATATTACTGCTGATATTCAGTGTTAACTCATTGTGTTAACACACTGGGATAGTATTGATAATATCATCGATATTACTGCTGATATTCAGTGTTAACTCATTGTGTTAACACACTGGGACAGTATTCATAATATCATCAATATTACTGCTGATATCCAGTGTTAACATACTGGGATAGTATTCATAATATTATTGATATTACTGCTGATATCCAGTGTTAACACACTGTGATAGTATTTATAATATCATCAATATTAGAACTGATATCCAGCATTAATAATCTGTGATAGTATTTATTATATAATCGATATTTCTACTGATATCCAGTGTTAATTGTGTTAACACGCTGTAACAGTATTCATATCATCAATATTACTACTGATATCCAGTGTTAACACACTGTGATACTAATCACAATATCATCGATATTACTACTGATACCCAATGCTAACACACTGATGGTATTCATAATATTATCACTATTACAACTGATATCCAGTGCTAACACACTGTGATAGTATTCATAATATTATCAATGTTACTACTGATTCCAGTGATAACACTTTGTGACAATATTCATATCATCGATATTTTACTGATATCCAGTGTTAACACACTGTGATAGTATTAATATCATTGATATTACTGCTGATATCCAGTGTTAACACATTGTTTTAGTATTTGTAATATCATCGATATAACTACTGATATATCCAGTATTAACACACTGTGACGGTATTCATAATATCATCATTATCACACTGTGATAGTATTCACAGTATCATTGATAATACTACTGATACTCATGGTTAACATACTCTGTTAACACCCTATGATATTCATATCATCGATATAACTACTGATATACAGTGTTAACACACTGTGACAGTATTCATAATGTCATCATTACTAGTGCTATCCAATGTTAACACAGTGTGCTAATACATTGTAATAATATTGATAATAGCTATATTACTACTGATATCCAGTGTTAACACAGTGTTGTCACACTGTCATATTGTTCATAACATCATCGATATGACTACTAATATCCAGCATTAACAGACAGTGTTAACACACTGTGATATTGTTTGTAACATCATCAATATACTGCTAACAGCGGGTATTTCACACTGTGATATTAATGAAATATTGCTGTTATATTTATAATATCCAGCATTTACACACTATGATATTATTCATAATATCATTGATATCACTACTAATATCCAATGTTTACACACTATGATATTTAATGAAATAGCGCTGTGATATTTATAATAACTAGTATTTACACACTGTGATGTTACTCACAATAACACTGATATCACTAGTAATATCCAGTATAAATGGATGAAGCCAATGAACTTACACTCCTGTCAGTGTTTCTGCCTTCCAAGTCAGATGGAGAAAACAGATTTGCTTCGCAATCACTTGCTGACCACACATCGTCTGCAATCATGAATCTTGGAAATAAATCATTTCCAATGCTCTTTTTTTAAAAAAAATTTTAATTAAATATTAACACATCAAAAATTAGATAATTATAGTGGTTCGTAACTGTCATCCCAACTACATAGGAGGCTGAGGCAGGAGGAACACTTAAGCCCAGGAGATCGAGGCTGCAGTGTGTTGTGATCAGGCCACTGTGCTGCAGCCTAGGCAACAGAGTAAGACCCTTTCTCAAAAGGAAATAAAATTTTAAAAATAAAATAACACCTGATTCCTTTCTCCTTGTACATAATTTCAAGGCCTAACCCAGACCTTCTAAGGCATCCTGGGTCAATATCAAGTTCACAATGATCTCTTCTTATGAATTTCAACATTGCTGCTGTCCCAACAGCCTTCATAGTTCACTATTCCAACACAACTCTAAACTCTAGGTTCACGGTGTGTAGGGCCTAGGTTTTCTTTCAACTTAGTCTCAGCATCTCCTAAATATTACTCAGTAAGTACTTACATTAAAAATTAGCCTGATCGCATAATTCAGAGACTAAATGAAAGAAAATCCCGCAAACGTAAGCCATCTCAAAGTCCATGCTGTGGATTATCTAAACCTTAGCCCCCCAAATAAAGAATCCAACTTCATTTTCTTTTTTCTTTTTTTTGAAGGGGGAGTGCAGAGGATGAAGTCGCACTGTGTCGCCCAGGCTGGAATTCTGTGGCACAATCTCAGCTCACTGCGATCTCCACCTAACAGGTTCAAGCAATTGTCCCACCTCAGCCTCTCCAAGTAGCTGGGACCACTGGCGTGCACCATCAGGCCCAGCTAGTTTTTTTATTTGTGGTAGAGACAGGGTTTCACCATATTGGCCAGGCTGGTCTCGAACTACTGACCTCAAGTGATCCGCACGCCTCAACCTCCCAAAGTGCCGGGATCACAGGTGTGAGTCACCATGCCTGGCCCCAGCTTCATTTTCTTTAAATGGCCATACACCCGATAATGGTGGGACAGCAGATTGAAATCCCAATGTTATGAATCATTTAACTTCCATTTCTCTTAACAGATGGCTGACCTGTCCATTGTATCCACTCTTGGAGTTTATGCCTTGGGTAGAAAAGTGTGCCTTTCCTAACAATGAAGAGTGTGAGTAGGACAAGAGTCCACTCTTCTCCTTGTACTTGGCTCATGGAACATACTTGGCTGGGTTCATTCATTTATTCATTCACACAACATTTACCTAGCTTCTCCAAATGCCAGGCAAGTTAACAGGTGCTGGTAGAACAGATCCTCACCATAGAGCTATGACAGCACTCCTGCAGATTTGCACCACACTGTGAGAGAGGAAACATTAGCTGCAGGCTTTACTGACATGAGATAGAGCTTCAGGTCTAAGCTCTAAAAGAAGAAAAAAAGTCATGGCCGGGCACAGTGACTCACACCTGTAATCCTAGCATCTTGGGAGGCCAAGGAGAGAGGATAGCTCGATATCAGGAGTTTGAGACAAGTCTGGGAAACATAGTGAGACCCTGTCTCTAAAAAAAAAAAAAAAAAAAAAAAAAAAAATTTATTAGCCAGGGATGGTTGTGTGGGCCTGTAGTCCCAGCAAATTAGGAGGCTGAGGTGAGAGGATCACCTGAGCCTACAAGGTCAAGGCTGCAGTGAGTTATGACCGTGCCATTGCACTCCAACCTGAGCAATAGAGTGAGCCACTGTCTCAAAAAAATAATAATAAGAAGAGAGAGAGAGAGAAAGGGAAGGAAGAAAAGGAGGGAGGGAGGGTGGGAGGGAGGGAAAAAAGTCACTAGTCTTGCACCAGAACGCTTTTAAGTGTGAGAGCCCCTGCCCTGGGGACAGACAAATGGACTCTGGGGACCTCTCCATGGGCTGGATCCAATCTCCGATGCTGCTGCAGCGCCAACATCTCAACACATTCGCAGCACCATGCAAGAGACGGGCAGTCACTTCAGGAAAGGGAGGGAGGAGAGGGCAGATACAAGGGCAATGGTAGGCAGAGCTTTCCAAGAAAGGTGCCCAACCAAGAAGGCGTTAGAAACTGCGTTCTTTCTCCAGGAGGGGATGGGCGAAAGCAAAGACCCCTGATTGTGACCGCAGGAACGCAGCCAGGCCCTTAGAAATCGGCAGCGCGCCCGGCCCCTGCGACCTGGATGTGGGTCCAGGAGCCCCAGAAGCTGGGCCCCGCCGCCAACCTCGTTTCCAATCGCTACTGCGCGAACCCTTCCTCCGTTCTCCGCACGGGGGCGTCCAGCTCATCCACCCACCCTAGGGGATGCGTGGGAACCGCGGGGTCCGCTGCGCGCACTTCGGAGTCACTTCTGGGAGGCTCAAAGGCCTCATCTTGCTCGCGGGCCCACCAGGAGCCGCTCCGGTACAGAGCAGGATAGGATGGGGGCGCCTCAAGGGAGGACTGCTGGAAGATGGAACGGAATTTCTTCACCTGCCCTTCATCGCCCAAGTGGGCCTAGACTCTAACTGGCTGTCCCTTCTATGTCATCACCACGGTCCCCATGTGCACCCCATTTGTCTTCCCCTCTTTATTCCCTGTGTGGCCTTCCCCTACTATACCTCCTTTCGTGACCGTTGGCCGAGTTGACCCTGCGGGGCCGGCGGCCAGCCTGTCCTACCCTCCCTGTGTGCACCCCAACGCCTCCCAGCTCGGCCTGGAGCATATATTGGTTTAGCGCAAAAGTAATTGCGGTTTTGCAATTTTTTTTTAATGGCAAAAACCGAAATTACTTTTGCAACACCCATAAATAAGCACCCCTGCAAGAAAAGCCTTAGAGAAGGGGCCAAGATCCAACCGCCTAGCCCACAAGGAGTATGCGTTTGCCAGAGGCGTATTGAAGCAGGAAAGAAAAAAAAAAAGATTAAGAAGACAAATTGTTCGTGATAAGAGGTTTCCTGATAAACTCAGAAACAGCAACTTCCAATTATGGAGCACTTAACCTGACACTATCTCATTAATCCTCACAACAGTCCTGTGCAAGTGGCGGTTTTTGTTTCTTTTTACCATCTTACATGTCAGAGCTGCAGTTGGTTTGCAACAAAGGCAGCATTTGCACCCTGGCCTGCTCATACCAGAGTGGGGACATCTAACTGTACTCCCAAAGGACAATGGAAGAAGACTGTGTCATTTGTAGTATGAGCAAATGATGAAAAGACAAAACAAATGCTTGTATTATGCCCAACTTGTAAATTTATAAACATGAATGAAATACACCTACAAGAGGCTAGCCATTTTCTTTCCTTTTTTTTTTTTTTTTTTTTTTTTTTTGTGGAGACAGTTTCGCTGTGTACCCCAGGCTGGAGTGCAGTGGTGCAATCTCGACTCACTGCAACTTCCTGCAACCTCTGCCTCTCGGGTTCTAGGCGATTTTCCTGCCTCAGCCTATGGAGTAGCTGGGATTGCAGTTGCACACCAGCACGCCAGGCTGATTTTGTATTTTTAGTAGAGACAGGGTTTCACCACATTGGCCAGGCTGGTCTTGAACTGACATCAGGTGATCCACCCGCCTTGGCCTCCCAAAGCGCTGGGATTACAGGCATAAGCCACCACGCCCGGCCATGGCTAACCATTTTCTAAAATCAAAGACAGTAAATGAGAATTGTCCACAAAATAAATTTTTTAATTTATGTAGTTTCTTGTTGATTTGTAAAGGGTGCCATTTGTTTGAAATCATCATTACACTCTTGGATTAAAACAATGGTTCCTTCACACACTTGTACTTTGAAGGGAGTATAAAATGTGATTCCCTCACACCTGTAATCCCAGCACTTTGGGAGGCCAAGGCAGGTGGATCACCTGAGGTCAGGAGTTTGAGACCAGCCTGGCCAACATGGTAAAACTCTTATCTCTCCCAAAAAATACACAAATTAGTCAGGTGTGATGGCAGGGGCCTGTAGTCACAGCTACTCAAGAGGCTGAGGCAGGAGAATCACTTGAATCTGGGAGGCAGAGGTTGCACAGGGCCAAGATCGCATCACTGCACTCCACCCTGGGTGACAGAGCAAGAATCTTAAAAAAAAAAAAAAAGTTATTCCATATGATATGAATGTTACAAAAAAAGATGTCAGTTTGCAGACTCCGGCAGGGAGTTTCCTGTCGGGAGTAATTCCCACCATAGCCCAGGATGCCAACGTTTTCTCTAGTTACATTAAGATCTCCAAATCCAGGCCATCCCTGTTCAAACAATGCTAGTCCTACACTGCTAAATGTTCACTGAAATGGATGAATGAAGGCAACATTTTGAGATATGGGAATCCCATAGTGCTTGGTTCTCTAGACGAATCTCTAGGGGCCTCCTGCGGTGGCCCTTGGTTCTTAAACCTCCTCAGTTGCCCACATACTATGTCCTAAGGTAAGGCATTTCTCCAGAGCTCACTTATTACCTTAAAAGTGCCATACTCCCAAATGTAGACCTTGACATGCTAGCTCTTTTGCCTAAAACTCTCCCTGCTCCTCTTCCCACCTGTCATCTACCTTTATCCACCCTTCTCCCCACCTGTCATCTACCTTTATCCATCCTTTTGCTCAGGCCAAAAACCTAGAAATTTTCACATTACCACTTTGTTCCATTGCTATAACCAGAGGTGACAGTGACTTGTAGCAAGGATACATGCCCACCAGCAAGTTCTGGTTAACAACAAAAAAAAACACTAAATTTGGTCACCATGTAATGGAAATGCAAATCTAGTGATGGCAGCAGAGGTATCTTGACAGGAGACATGAATTTGGGAGCTTTGACCTGTGATCTGCCATTGTCAAAACTGTCCAACACTGTTTCGGAGCGGGAGTTTGACTAGCTCCCTAAAAAAAAAATCTAAGGATAGGCCGGGCACAGTGGTTCACACTTGTAATTCCAGCACTCTGAATTAGCAAGGCAGGCAGATCACAAGGTCAGGAGTTCGAGACCAGCCAGTCCAATATGGTGAAACCCCGTTTCTATCAAAAAATACAAAAATTAGCTGGCTGTGGTGGTGCACGCCTGTGGTGGTGCACTCCTGTAGTCCCAGCTACTTGGGAGGCTGAGGCAAGAGAATCACTTGAACCCGGGAGGCGGAGGTTGCAGTGAGCCAGTATCATGGTGCCACTGCATTCCAGCCTGGGTGACAGAGTGAGACTCTGTCCTAAAAAAAAAAAAAAAAAAAAAAAAAACGTAGGATATTCTCTCCTAGTATCCCAGAAAGCTCTGTGAGCATTTGAGATCACCTGCAAACTAGTAACAATGAGTCATCAGCGATGTACTAGGGAAAGAAGAGCTATCAAACTTCTCTGGGTTTTGAGATCTGTGTAATACCAGCATTGCTTTGGGGTATGATTTTGTTTTTGTTTTAGTCTCACTGTGTCACTCAGGCTGGAGTCCAGTGGCACAATCTTAGCTCACTGAAACCTTTGCCTCCCGTACTCAAGCCATTCTTCTGCCTGTCTCCCAGGTAGCTGGAATTATAGGTGTGCATCACAATGCCCAGCTAATTATTTTTAGTAGAGACAGGGTTTCACCATGTTGGCCAGGCTGGTCTCAAACTCCCGACCTCAAGTGATCTGCCTGCTTCACCCTCCCAAAGTGTTGGGATTACAGGCGTGAGCCACTGCACCCGGCCTGGGGTATGTTTATTAAAATATTCCTCTGTAAAATGGAGTTAGCTGCTTGCAGAATAAAGTTTGGATATGTACAAACATACACGTGTGTAAGTAAAAAGAAGATAATGGAGCCCTCTACTATTGTATTTCTTTTCTCTCCCACTTCATGACCAAAATGACTCAGAACAAACTTATATATCAGGCCAATTAAATATCTGCTTTAAAAAATCGCCCTGAAGGATGATTTTGATTTCACATTTTTTAAAGTGTGTTTTACTTATTTAAAAAATATGGCCAGGCACGGCAGCTCACACCCACAATCCCAGCACTTTGGGAGGCCAAGGCAGGCGGATCACCTGAGGTCAGAAGTTCGAGACCAGGTTGGCCAACATAGTAAAACCGTCTCTACTAATAACACAAATAATTAGCCAGGCGAGGTGGCGGGTGCCTGTAGTCTTAGCTACTTGGGAGGTTGATGTAGGAAAATCGCTTGAACCCAGGAGGCAGAGGGTGCAGCAAGCCAAGATTGTGCCACTGCACTCCAGCCTGGGTGACAGAGCAAAACTCTGTCTCAAAAAAAAAAAAAAAAAAAAAAAGTTATTCCTAGTTCTGTTGAAACCTCAAACTATTTATATACCAACAACTTCCCAATCAAATAGCCCTTTAAGTCCCAAACATTCAGCTTTTGTTCCAGAGGTCTGTGGAAAAGCTAGCTTTGTATCAATGCAAAGGAAAGTGATCCACTCTTGCTGTGAAGCAAGTTTCAGGGAGGAAAGGAGTTGCATCCAGAAAGGTGATTCCAACATTCCCAAATGCTTCTGGCTGAGACCTTCAGATTTTGTTTGAAACAAATTCTCAGAACAACAAACACACCTTTATTCAAGTGGAAGTACAAAAGCACATTCCTAAACCAAATGCATACATGTGATTTTTACATATTTTGCTTTTTAGGGATTACATAATCCTATTTCAGTCACCACAGGTGACTACTGGTCTCTATACATAAGGGTACCCATGTTTGATGGGAAAAAACACATGCATTTTTTATTTGCTTTTACATTTAGATCAATTCATTTATATATCAATTTCATTTAGATTCCTACTTTGCCTTGATGAGATCCTATTCTTGCTGATGGCAAAGAAGTAAAATATAGTGGCAGAACTATCCTAGCGGTTAGCCATAGGAGGATTATACAGCAATATATTTTTATACATTTGTTGAGGATCCCTAGCGAATATTGTAACATCTGAACTATGAAAGCCTCAATTGCAGGACTGACAACTAGAATTTTAAATAACACTTGTCTTATTCACAAAATGTTATAAAGCTTAAGACGGAAAAATATAAAATGCTCTGACATTACCTAAAGAATCATGAACTCTTGTTAAGTATATGATGGTGGCCCTGAACTTGAGCCAACATCTGTAATCACTTTTATCAATCAAAAAAGCCATGTTCTTTTATATAGCCTATAGACTATTAAAATACAAAAAACTGATAATGAATAAACAACTATACATAAAGCCTCCACACTTCAAATACTGTCCTGATGAGCAAAGACTACTGGGGAGGGGGGGCGGGGGGCACAAAATTCAAACATTTATCTGCAATCCTAATGGTTAAAATTTTACCAGGAACAGACCTGCCACTCTCTTAAAATATTGTCTCTGAGATTAACATAAAAACAGCATCATCTGTAGGAAGGCTACATCCCCTTATGATGCTGATTTTGTGTGTGTTTTTTTTTTGTTTTTGAGACAGAGTCTCGCTCTGTCACCCAGGCTGACATGCAGTTGCGCAATCTTGGCTCACTGCAACCTCCACCTCCCGGATTCAAGCGACTCTCCTGCCTCAGCCTCCTGAGTAGCTGGGACTACAGGCGCATGCCACCACACCCGGCTAATTTTTGTATTTTTAGTAGAGACAGGGTTTCACCATGTTGGCCAGGATGGCCTCGATCTCCTGACCTCGTGATCCACCTGCCTCGGCCTCCCAAAGTGCTGGGATTACAGGTGTGAGCCACCACACCCAGCCTGTGTATGTTCTTTATGTTTACTCTACCAAAAGCAGACCTGAGCATTTTGCTGGCCTTAGAGGTATATAAAAGAACTCTAGGCTTAGGCATGCAGATAGGCACTGAATGAACGTAGTGAAGCTGCCAGGAGTCTTTTTGACTCCCGATATCATCTCTCTTTGCAGGCTGTGGATGCACGCAAGTCAGCTAAAACTTTGGGCATCATTTGAAAATGTTTGGCTGCCTGCTACAATCTTGGGAGAGAGAATCTTTCATACTTATATTGGACTGTATATATTTTAAATCTAATTCTTTTTTTGAAGATGCTTCACTTTAGGAAATAAGACACCAGACCAGCAACATCAAGCAGGTATGGAATACTTGCTGGTGAAACACTTAAAACTAGGAAACTTCTAAATCTTCTAAAGGTGCTTAAGAGAATGTAGAAATCAATCAACAGGAATCCAAGTGTTGTCCCTAGTAAAGAGAAGGCATAAGAATCGGTTTTGGAGAGAACTTGGGCCAAGAACAGCAGAAAAAGCTAAATGAGCTACTTACATGGATGTGTTTTAATACTGGTGCATTAGCAGTATCTTACCGAAGTTGTGAACATTAAGAACCAATTTCAAGAAAAATTAAAATGTTTATAGGACATATTAAAAGTTTAAATGAGTTCTATAAATAAAATAGGATGGGTACAGTGACTCACGTCTGTAACCCCAGCACTTTGGGAGGACAAGGTGGGAGGATCGCTTGAGGCCAGGAGTTCAAGATCAGCCTGGGCAACAAAGCAAGACCCCAACTCTGTTCTTTTTAGTATCAAAATTATTATAATAAAAAAGTAAAAATAAACGTACCTACTTAGAACACATATTAAATAAAGGAATGCCATAAGAAAATGGCACTGCATTTACCAAGTCATCCCTAGATTCTTGTGCAAAGAAAAAGATTGGGACTATGTATTAACAACTTCATAAACAAACAATCAACGATTTTGCTCCATTATTTTGATGTTGGGTAAAGCCTGAAATGTGGTGTCAAGTTTTTCCATTTGCATTACATCAAATTCTTGTCTACTATGCATATTCTGATATGACAAAGACTAAATTCCTATTGAAACATTTGCCATTTACTACACTCACATAACTTCTCTTAGGTATAGATTCTTTGATGCTGGGTTATGACTGAATCTTCTCACACATGTACACATTTATTACATTTATAATATTTTTGCATGGCATGAATGATAAAAAAACAAGGTAGTTTCTTTGACTGATGGCTCTTTCACACTCATTGCAGTAATGGAATTTTATTCCTGTATGAATTTTCCAAATGTGACTAAATTATGAAAATATTAATAGCATGAAAAATTTACCACATTCAGTATTTATAGATTTCTCACTGGTATGGATTTGCAGGAGTTGATTAAGAGTTTAACACTAATAGCTTTTCTACATTCATCACATTTAGAGGGTTTCTCTCTGGTGTGAATTCTCTGATGCTGAGTAACGGTTGAGCTATGACTGAAGGCTTTACCACATGCAGTACATACACGATTTCTCCCTGGTGTGTACTCTCAGATGTTGAATGAAGCCTGAATTTGACTAAATGTCTTCCCACCTTCGTTACATTCATGAGTTCTCTTTGGTATGAATGCTCTGATGTTGAACCAGGTGTGCTCTCTGACTGGAGTTATTTTCCCATACATCACAATCAAAGGCTTTCTGTCTGGTGAGGACGTCTTGTTGCAGGATAAGATCTGAGCTATGACTGAAACTGCCCTCATACTCATTACATTCATATGATTTCTCTTTCCTGTGCATTTTGTGATGCTGAATAAGGCATGAGGTTTGACTGAAAGCTTTTCCACATTCATTACATTCATGCGGTTTCTCTCCTGTGTGAATTCTTTGATGCTGAATAAGATGTGAATTCAATCTGAAGTCTTTTCCACATTCATTACATGTATAGGGCTTTTCTCTGAAATGAATTCCTTGTTGTTTAATATAGGCCAACCCATATTCATCATACTCATAGGATTTCTCTTCATGGTGGACCCTCTGATGTTCAAGGAGGTATGAAGGATGGCAGAAGTCACTGCCACATATAGTACACTTACAGGACATCTCTTTGTGAATTTTCTGATGTTGAGTAAGATGGACGCTACGACTGAAGACTCTTTCACAACTGCTACATTTGTAAGCTCTGGCTCTGGTGTGAATTTTCTTGTGCTGAATTATGCCTGAGCTTGGACTACAGGATTTATCAGACGCTTCACAGGATTTATCAGATGCTTCACATTTGTAAGGTTTTTCTCTAGTGTGTATTCTTTTATGTCGACTAAGACTTGAGCTCTGACTGAAAGACTTTTCACATTCTTTACATTTGTAGGGCTTCTCTCTAGTATGGATTCTCTGATGTCTAGTAAGAGCTGAGCTCTGATGGAAAATTTTCCCACATACATCACATTTATAGGATTTCTCAGTGTTAGGAATGCTCTCCCATTTGTTAAGGTGGGAGAGCTCCATTAAGCTTTCTTTACATTCACTACTCTGAAAATCTTGTGTTAGATGTATGTGTTCATGTTTACCAGAGGCTGAATTCTGGTTGAAGCTCATGTCGTACTTATCATTATCATCAGTATTTTGTATTCTAAGAACTCTCTGATCTGCATCAATAGTAGAGTCCAGACTGAAGCTTTTTTCAGGTTCATTACATTCACTGTTCTTCTCATTGGTGAAGGTTTCCTTGCTGATTGTTATTTGCCTAAACTCTCTCTCCAGGTACAGAAATTTCCTTAGAATTTCCTGAAGCCTTTCTAATCTGTCCTCAGACTTATACGCCTCTCTAGTTTCAGGAACTTGGGTAATATCGTGTTTGAGTCTTCCTACTCTCACTTTGTAAGAATGTACTTCTTCCGAAATTTTCTGCTTAGGAATCAACAGCTTGTTCTCTTCTCTGGTCTCTCCATCTGATACAATATATAAATAGAAAATGCAAATGTAATCTGTACCCTGTGCTTAGGAAAAGAAAACTCAGATGAGAAAACTAAACAATGTAGTATATACAAGGACAAGACCAGTTTATTTACTCTGAAAAACAGGCACAAAATCTCAACAGCAGTAGTAAGGGCATGAAAAGGAGCAGTGAGGTAAAACAGCCAACATGTTCAGCAGAGTAAGAAGATAGCAGTTAAGGAGATAATACGGAAACAGTCTGAAAGAATTTTAGATAAGCAACTTGATTAGGGGTCTAGTACAACATGTGCACAGGTACTAAACAAATGGAAAGGGTCAACCTAACTGAAGGGAAAATGAAGGAACTCTCCATGCTGGGACATACACAGAGCTCTTCATTCTGAGTGCCAGAGCAGCTACAACTTGACTCAACAATTGAACTTTACTTCCCTACTAATTCCATCTGATTGATTCTGCCTTACTCACCTGAGCAGTCATCTCTTAAGCCTTCTCTAGTCTTAGTTTCCAGATCAAAGACCTGTAGATCCTGTTCCAGCTGGGAGATCCCATCAGGCTTGGAAATTGGAAATCCTGCTCATAGAGAAGGAAATGGGATGTGGCAATGTATCCCCAGATGCTACACAAGCCACATTTTCTTTTAACTGATGATTAAGAGAGAGAGAAGGTAAATTCTGAGAAGACATTAATTAAGAAAGCCTGGAGAGTGAAGAGGGAAAAGATCTTCTACAAGGTCAGATTTGTGCTCTAGAAAGATGTGAGTTAGGGGCAAGTTGATGACTTGGGAGCAGAGGATTCATTTAAACATTATTCAGACAACAGCATATGTGCATGGGTTTGTCTTCACAGAAGTTATCATTATCACACTCCATCTGTTACCTAAAGGTCAATCTTTGAATTAGATCTGGTCTACAATTATCAAAGTGGAGGTCATGAAAATATGATTCTGCTCCACTGGAGAAAGGTGAAACTCAAGGACCTGCTGCATGGTTAGCTAACCTGTAGCAAGAGAATCAATGAAAACCAAATAAATATTCTAAGGACCAATATCAAGAAACAATTTGTTTCAGTGCACACAACAAAGAATATGACACATTCTTACCCATTAGGAGTGTAGCATTTATTCAATAAACATTTATAGAGTGCCTCCTCTATGCAAAGTATGCAGAGGATAAAGAGGCCAAGCAAGGTCCCTTCCCTCGAGGACCTCAAGAACCTCACACTCTACACAGAGACAGCTCTAAACAACTAACCACAATAAAATATAGAGAGGAAAGTACAATCAAAGTGCATCTTCACATAAAATGCTCTTTCTATGGCTTGCATAATGGAATGCTTGGATCTAAATATCTTTTAAAGCTAAAGCAATAGGCAGTCTGCTTCCGAGGAGACAGAATTTTAATACTGCTATTATCAAAGGGCAATTTTTATATGTGTCCAGCCCAGAAAGCTTCTAATAGCACACATACAAGGTCTAGCTCAAGCCTCTCATCTCCAAAACCTTTCTCTCAATTTACTGAATGTCTAAAAAATGTATTAGTTGTTCCTCTTATTCTGACATGTCACATATAATGGTGTTTAAATAGATTTTGTTTAGGTAAGGAGTTTCAGGTATTATCATTCATACTTGATTTATAAACTCTTTGATAGAAGGGACCATGTTATCTTGTATCTTGCACTTCTTTTGATTTACTTAACAGCTACTTATTGAGCACCAACTCTGTGCCCAAATATCAGTGTATTAACAGCTACACAATTTTATAAAAAGGGCACTGGAGCTGGAAAATACGAAGAACTGACAGCTGCCCCAAAGATTCCATGTGAGAGTCTGTGAGCAAGGAGATCAGAACAGATAGAAGAAAGGTATGTACTGTGTTTCTGAATTCCTGCTGGGCATTTGGAGTCAATTCTCCTTGTGGACATTTATTTAATTAAGGTCCGCCATGTCAAATTAAATCGTTAAAGGAGTTTAAAAAATAAAGTTAGTGTACATGAAGCAGCAATCAATATTGTTCTCAGAATTCCAACAGCATAATTTGCAACTTTTAACTTTGAGATATTTGTCTGTCAATATTTGGTAACTGAAAACAAAATTTTGGCAGTTTACTCCATATCTACACTTAAAAGCATAGATAAAAAGGTGGTCTTCATGTGGGATGAGGGATTTGATTTTAGACATGTGTTTAAGGTAATGTAGGAAGGTATAAGAGAAAATGCATACAGACTGATATAACAGACTTTAGAGACTAAGAAGGGAGAGGGCGGGAGACGGGACAAGCGATTAAAAAAAACGACATATTAGGTACAATGTATACTATTCCAGCGACAGGTGCACTAAAATCTCAGAATTCACCACTATGCATCATAATTCATCCATGTAACAACAACAACAAAAAAAACACTTTTCCCCCAAAAACTACAGAAATAAAAATTTTTTTAAAAAAAGAGAGAAAGGCCAGGTGCAGTGACTCATGCCTGTAATCCCACCACTTTGGGAAGCCAAGGCAGGTGGATCACAAGGTTTCGAGTTCAAGACCAGCCTGGCCAACTTGGTGAAACCCCATCTCTACTAAAAATAAAAACTTAGCCAGGCATGGTGGCACACACCTATAGTCCCAACTACTCAGGAGGCTGAGGAGGAAGAATCACTTGAACCTGGGAAGTGGAGATTGCAGTGAACCAAGATCCGGCCACTGCACTCCAGCCTGGGTGACAGAGAGAGACTCCACCAAAAAAAAAAAAAAAAGAGAAAGAGAAAATGCCTAGCAGGTAGTTAAAGATACAATATCACAGTTTAGAAGAGAGAACAGAGTATCATCAGTATTATCAAAACATTATTAAGTTTTACTATGTACTTGGTAGGTGCAAAGTACCATGCCAAGGGCTCTCCAGGTTTTCACTCATTTAACACCATAAATTTTGCTTATACCCATTACTGGAGATAGAAAAAAAAAAACACCATAAATTTACAAGGTAGGAACTATTATTGTAGCCATTTTATAAATGAGAATACTAAGATTCAGAGAGATTAAGTAGTTTGCCCAAGGTTACAATAACTGATAATGCCTAGTTTTCAAACCTTATTTCAGAATCTGGCCTTTAAACAATCTGCTAGTAAAAAAATTTATGATTTTGCCTCCTAACAATCCCTGAAAAAAAGATAATAAATGACTGTGAACAAAACCCATCCCTTCCTCCAAATTACACACAGAAAGAGAAGAACATGTAAGTTTTCTTGCCACTAGCCTAAATGCCATTTTCCTAAATTTAACTCAAAACTTTGCTTTCAAAATATGCACTTGCGTCACATTTTTCCTGTTTAAAATTAATGTATTAAAATCCTTTAATTTTATTTAAATCGTGAAAGTTTTCTAATATGATTTATAAAATATTAACAGTGAAGTAAAAGGTAAAAATACAAACAACAAACAAAAAGTAATTAGAATAATATACAGTGAGCCAGGATCCTAAGGATTTGGAGTCATGTAAGTGTTAATTAAAAGGAACCTGGGGAGAGGGGGAGTCAGGGCCCGCGGCTGCCTGCAGTCCTCCAGCCCACCCCACTTCAAAAACAAAACAAAACAAAACAAAAAAAGGACTCTATGGCCAGGCACAGTCGCTCACGCCTGTAATCCCCACAATTTGGGAGGCCGAGGCAGGCGGATCACTTGAGGTTGAGAGTTCTAGACCAGTCTGACCAACATGGAGAAACCCCATCTCTACTAAAAATACAAAATTAGAGGGGCATGGTGGCACATGCCGGTAATCCCAGCTACTCAGGAGGCTTAGGCAGGAGAATCACCTGAACCCGGGAGGCGGAGGTTGCTGTGAGCTGGGATTGCGTCATTGCACTTCAGCTTGGGCAACAAGAGTGAAAGTCCATCTCAAATAAAATTTAAAATTTTTTTTTAAAAGGGGGATCTATGGCAGGGGACAGTAGCTCACACCTGTAATCCCAGTACTTCAAGAGGCCAAGGTAGGCAGACTGCTTCAGCCCAAGAGCCTGAGACCAGCCTGGGCAACATAGTGAGACCCCATCTCTACAAAAAATACAAAAATTAGCCAGGCATGGTGGCATACGCCTGTAGTCCCAGCTACTTGGGAGGCAGGGACAGAAGGATCACTTGAGCTCAGAATGTCGAGGCTGCAGTAAGCCAAGATCACACCACTGTACTCTAGCCTGGGTGACAGAGTGAGATCGTCAGTCAGCCAATCAACCAAAAAATCAATCACTGGGATCTACAAACCAGGTATGGTGGCTCACACCTGTAATCCCAGCACTTTGAGAGGCCAAGGCAGGAGAATCTCTTGAGCTAAGGAGTTTGAGACCAGCCTGGGGGACAGGGTGAGACTCCATCTCTACAAAAAATTAAAAGGGAACTAAAAGATGATTTATTATCAAGGAAATGCAAATCCCTTTACAATAAAAATCCCAAACCCCTAGGCAAAAGTCCAAACATTAATCAATTTGAAGAAATTCCACCATAAATAATTTGAATGCACACCTGAAATTTTTATTTGTATTAAAAAATCTGGTCTATAGCTCACATCACTTGCTGTTCTTTCCAAAATATTAAAATAAGTAGCACAAACCAGGTACTTACATCCATAATCTAATTCAATCCTGTACAACCTAGAAGGTAGACATTATTTTCCTGTTTTATAGATGAAGAAAATGTCAGATTAAACAATTTACTCAACATACTACAGCTGGTAAGTGGAACTCATGTTTGATTCCACAGTTTATATTCTTTCCAACTTACCACACTGCCTATCAAAGAAAGCATTAGTAGCAGGTTCTCTCGACACTGATGTGAATGTAAATTTTTCCTAAATTTAACATGAGACTCTATGCTTTTCTTTTTTTTTTTTTTAAGATGGAGGTTTGCTCGTTGCCCAGGCTAGAGTGCAATAGTGCGATCTCAGCTCACCCCAACCTCTGCCTCCTGGTTCAAGTGATTCTCCTGCCTCAGCCTCCTGAGTAGCTGGGATTATAAGCATGTGCTACCATGCCTGGCTAATTTTGTATTTTTAGTAGAGACTGGGTTTCTCCATGTTGGTCAGGCTGGTCTTGAACTCCTAACCTCAGGTGATGTGCCTGCCTCAGCCTCCCAAAGTGCTAGGATTACAGGCGTGAGCCACCGCGCCCTGCCAAGTCTATGCTTTCAAAATATGCACTTGCTTTACATTTTTCCTGTTTAAAATTTGTTTTCTTTGTTTTGTTTTGTTTTGTTTTTGGCTCCCTGTCGGGGAATCGAACCCCGGTCTCCCACGTGACCTGTTTAAAATTAACTTATTAAAATCTTTTGATTTTAAGGTTGGATGTGGTGGCTCACACCTGTAATCCAGACACTTTGGGAGGCCCATGGGAGTGATCACTTGACACTAGAGTTCAAAAACAGCCTGGCCAACATGGTGAAACCCTGTCTCCACCAAAAATACAATTAGCTGGGTGTGGTGGTGCATGCCTGTAGTCCCAGCTACTGAGGCACAAGAATGGCTTGAATCTGGGAGGCGGAGGTTGCAGTAAGCCTAGATTGCACCACTGCACTACAGCCTGAGTGACAGAGCAAGACTCTGCCTCAAGAAAAAAAAAAAAAAAAAAAAAAAGGCCAGGCACAGTGGCTCATGCCTGTAATCCCAGCATTTTGGGAGGCTGAGGAAGGCAGATCATGAGGTTAGGAGATTGAGACCATCCTGGCCAACATGGTGAAACCCCATCTTTACTAAAAATACAAAAAACTTAGCTGGGCGTGGTGGCACACACCTGGAGTCCCAGCTACTTGGGAGGCTGAGGCCGGAGATTACTTGAACCCAGAAGGCCAAGACTGCAGTGAGCCAAGATCACGCCACTGCACTACAGCCTGGGTGACAGGACAAGACTCTGTCTTAAAAAAAAAAATTTATTTAAATCCCGAGAGTTTTCTAGTAAGATTTATTTTAACCTGGTCTTCAAAAATAACAGTTAAAGCTGAGCATGGTGGTGGCTCACATGTGTAATCCCAGGACTCTGAGAAGCCGAGGCAGGCAGATCACTTGAGCCCAGGAGTTCAAGAACAGCCTGGGTAACATACAGAAACTCTGTCTCGTATCAAAAATAGAAAAAATTAGCATGGTGGTGCAGGCCTATAGTCCCAGCTACCCAAAAGACTGAGGTAGGAGGATCACCTGAGCCTGGGGGGAGGTCCAGGCTGCAGTCAACTGTTATCATGCCACTGCATTCCAGCCTGGGCGACAGAGATCATCTCAAAAATAATGATAATAATATTTAAAATCTGCCTTATTATATGGTTTGTTGCTTTTATTAGAACTATGCTTTTAGCCCTCTGAAAGCTTCATGCTTTTCTTCCTGGTCCTTAATACAAAAGTAGTAACTCTCCTTAGCAATATCATTCTTTTGTCAATACCTGTTGGACTAGAGTGGATCCCTAGAGAGTTCAATATCATTCTTTTATCAGTACCTGTTGGACTGGAATGTGTCCCTACAGAGTTTTCCTTTTTGAATGCATATCCTTTCTGGTCCCATACTATACACTGGCCTGTCTGTCCAAACTATAAACTGGCCTGCCTGTCCAATGTGTCATGGCATTTTGAATTTTTCTTGTCATCAGAGTACATACAACTCACTAAAAATATTAAAAACTCCATGTGTAATAGACTTACTGTCCTAAAGGCACAAAGTAGTGAAAAAGAGCATGGGCTTCAGAGGAAAATCTGGGTCCCAAGCCTCTCACTGATCCCGCAAAGATCACTTAACTTTTGAGCCTCAGTTTCCTCAGATATAAAATAGGAGCAATGTCATCTGCTCACAGAATTATGGTAAGGATTAAATGAGATATATGTATATATATCTCATTTATATAGAGAGTACCCAATAACAAAGTGGCTTCTCAACAATGGCTGCTCAACAAATATTAAATAGCTGTGACAATGGAAAACATTCTGTGCAAAATCACTGTAGTCCTCCATGACATCAAGTTTAAAAAGCAGAGTATGTGCCAAACACTGCCAATCTATTGACCTACTTAATATCAACTAGAATTTTAACAAGCATGTTTCTGATGCCATCATCTAATAGGGCACCAGCCACACTCATCCATGTGAAAAGCAACCCGGTCCCCTTTCTGGGTCTTAATCTCCCACACACAGTAACAGGTAACTTCCCTATGGATAGTGACCCAGAAGCAAATTGTTCATTCATCATCAATGAAATATGTTCCTTTTTAAATGTGGTAATGTAAATTACTTATTACCAACTTCTTTACTCAGTTATTTGTACTCTGTAATTTACTGCTACATAGTGGAAGTACTTAAGCAAAGCACCAATGTTCCGATATCTGTGAGATATATAATCTGGAGCTCCTGCCATGGGAAAATTATGTGAACTGGAAAGTAGGACTGAATTATAAACTCTTACAACCCCAAACAGTAAGTTAAATTAATAAATGTATAAACTTAACCCAGTTATGCAGGAGGCTGCAAATTTTTTTGTGAAAAGTCAGACCTTGGTGATGACCTTGAGCAGTAGGATATAAATAACTCCTGCAAGCTTAGTGTTCCAATAATGGAACACTAGGCATAAATGGGTTAAATTTCAGGTGGAGTTTGCTGAACCCACAAATATGAAAATGACTTTCCAAAAATTGTAAAAATAACTGCTAAGGAGATGCTGCTAACTAGATCACAAAAGCAAGATGAGGGCTGGGTGTGATGGCTCACGCCTGTAATCCCAGCACTTTGGGAGGCCGAGGCAAGTGGATCACAAGGTCAGGAGTTCGAGACCAGCCTGGCCAATATGGTGAAACCCGTCTCTACTAAAAATACAAAAATTAACCAGGCATGGTGGCGCTCACCTGGAGTCCGAGTTATTCAGGAGGCTGAGGCAAAAGAATTGCTTGAACCCGGGAGGTGGAGGTTGCAGTGAGCTGAGATCATGCCACTGCACTACAGCCTGGCCAACAGAGCGAGACTCTGTCTCAAAAAAAAAAAAGGCAAGATGAGTAGGAGAGTTTCTTGCATGCATACGTGTGTGTCTCTTGTATGTGTAAGTGTGCATGTATGTTGAGTATACTTGCAGACATGAGAGGAAATGGGATAAAGTTCTGTCTATAGCATAAAATGCTATTAGACTGCATTAAACTGCCACAAAGTTTCTTTACTCCAAAAAGTAGACAGGTTAACTGTTGGAAACTCTGTAATTATTAGATAAAGTTAACAGTACTTACAATTATATATATGTCACTTTACAGTTTACAAAGTTATTAAGTAGACATTCATTTGGATGCCCTGAAATAAATGTAACTTCTTTGCCCTCCCTTTTCTCCTCCACCAAGGACAGAGTAAGGAACACTTAATCAGGAAAGGCAACGAAGTGCATCAGTCTGTATAGAACCATAAAGAATAAAGGGGAGGAAGGTACGACCTTGAAGAGGTCCACAGAGACTTCAAGGAAGGAGGAAACCAGAATGTCAAACATGAGGAAAGCCCAGGGTTCACGGGAGAGTTAGGCACCATACAGGGCAGGTTATATCTGCTACATAGAAGATGGGGCACACAGCGTAAGTTTCACATTCTAAAATCCTATGAAAAGACTGTAATTGAAGAGCTGAAGTTGGACTTTCTGGTTTCTCAGAACACAAGCAGATAATGACCACCAACCACAGTTTCTGAATGAACTGGATTCAAAATGCATCTGGTTGCAACAAAGGGCTTCTTTGGACCCTAATATTAGAAATTCAGCAGAGGTAATTTGAGGAGCTGTGATTTTACGTAGTGGTGGCATCCTGGGGAGCTTCTATTCCATCAGCCAAGTTTAGTATCTCACAATCGTGGAAAAGGAGTTTCCGAGCAGGGACGAGCAATATCGATGGGAAGCCGACACTTGGGCCATCTCTTGGAGATTCCTGCTGTAAGGACTGCAAGTGTTTCTCCAGAGAAAGCACTTGCCTGGGTATGACTCAGGGCCGGACAGGAATTCACACTATGAATCCGGGTGGTGGGAAGGCGGAGAAGTATGCCTACAAAGATCAAAGAGCCAGGAATGGAAAACACACTAAAAACCATCCCAGTGGGCAGGCTACCTCCCCACAGATAAGAAGACCTTGAATCCTGAGCATAATCAGGGAGACAAAGCAATGCCTTGGATGCCACCAGCATAGACAAAGCCAAAGGAAAAAAAAAAAAGGAAAATGTGTGATTCAGTATTTACACACACAAAAAGAAGTGTGCAGAAGCAAGCAAGAAAAAAGAAAAAGGAGGATGGGCGTGGTGGGGCTCATGCCTGTAATCCCCAGCACTTTGGGAGGCCGAGGAGGGTGGATCATTCAAGATCAGGAGTTTGAGACCAGCCTGACCAACACGGTAAACCCTGTCTCTACTAAAAATACAAAATCAGCCAGGTGGGGTGGCATGCACTGTAATCCCAGCTACTCGGGAGGCTGAGGCAGAAGAATTACTTGAATCTGGGAGGCAGAGGTTGCAGTGAGCTGAGATCACGCCATTGCACTCCAGCCTGAGCAACAAAAGCAAAACTCCTTCTAAAAATAAAACTATAAACTAAACTGAACTAAACTAAACTAAGCTAAAATTAAATTAAATATAATACAAAAAAAAAAAACCTAAAGAGAAAGAACAATGCTCACACCAAGGGAGCTGCCGACAAACCCCACTGACGCTTCCCAGCAGCACTACAGCTTGCCTAATCCCAGCTTTCTACTGTACCTTTCAAAACGACAAGGGAGAGACATGAGTTAAAGCACTGGCCCCACCTCAGTGTGGGGTAAAGGTCTGAGACTTCTGCTGCCCTGGGCACGGTTACGTGGGATTACCATCTGGGTGACTCACTGAAATGCACTCACAGTGAGTCATGCCTTCAAATGACGTCACAAGTTCTGCCTGCTTGGAGATACATCTGGGGATCTTAAGGGGTGAGGGACTACTCAACAAGAAGGAATTTAGCCTATCTTTTTAAACAGCATTTCTTTTTCCTGGCAAAATGGGAAATTCTCCAATACAGGGACACAGTGATACTAAAAAGGAAAGTGTCCAGTCTGTGGTTGGGAGGCCGCCCTAGGGTCTCTCCTCCAAAAAATGGAAAAGATAAGGATGAGAACTCAAGCAAAGCACAAGAAAGTTTCCCTTTGCTAAAAGGGAACAGATGCCCCACAATAGCCAGAAACATGAACTAGGAATAAGGAGAACGCCTCCTCTTGGCACCCCCAAAAGAACCTTAATTACCCCTCCCAGAGAAAATGACATGAAAGATAAGGATTCGGAGGTTCTAAGACCTGGAATCTAAGCCACACTCTACAGACCTTCTCAGAGACCTTATACTTATGCAGAAACAAGAAAGTAAAGAAATCCAAATAGATAAACTGAATAATAAGGAAGTCCTTACCCAGTGAGACCACGTTCCCATAATTCTCTAACATCACTTCTCTGTAGAGGTCCCTCTGAACAGGGTCCAGGTATCCCCATTCCTCTCGAGTAAGGTGCACAGCCACATCCTCGAATGTCACAAACTCCTGAAATAACACATCCTGGCTGCTCTGGGGAATGAGACCACTGCAGCACCATGGCCAGAGAGTGAAGATGATAGAGAGGGTATCCAGTGTGTACTTACGTTGAGGAGGAGGGAGAACAGATTAGAACCTATGGAATAAAGCCCATAACCCTTAAACATCTAATAAGCACCCATCACACAACCATGGAAAAAGAGAAAACAGAGTTTGCTCCTGGCACTGGGGAGATGGAAGGTGGTTTATGTGAAGTCCAGGTCTCCGAAGAGGATCAGTTCCCAAACTGGAGTCTGCTATTGAAAAAAATTCCAGGCAAGGTCTACAGATGGAATGAGAGAGAGGCCACACTCCATCAGTAGCAATAGTCCCTGATTTCCTCAAGGAAAAGCAGAGGGTTCCTCAGCTCACCTGGTACCTGGCTGTCAAGAGCGCAGCTGCCTGGTCTCCTGGGCTTCCCTCATGGGGAAGAGCAGGCACCTGGGGAACAGGTGGAGCTGAGGGAGGAGAAAGGAGTGAAGAGTGAGAGCAGCCCTTTCCCAGGGCTCCCTTTCAGAGGAGGCCTCTCCAGCCCAAGGGGTGTCAGCAAGACCCTCCTCAATATTCTAGTAAAACCAATGAACATTTATCAGTTATTGGGTGTGTCTACTCTGCTCTTAGTACTTGCGTGCCTTACGCATGTTTAGACCTGTGATACAGGATTTTCTTATGAAAGCTTCTATTTCACTTCATCTTCACCACATGACAGTCCTCTTATAGAAGAGTAAGACTATACCTGTTTTGCAGATGGGCAAAGCATAAAGACTTGTGGGGACTTGTCCTGGGCTAGGGTTATTTAGCAGACTTCTGAGCGTTTCCAGGCACTGTCCTATACACTTGATAAACCTTTCTCTTGTGAATGGGCCCTGTCTCAACCAGTGTGTAAGACCCCCAAGAACAAGAAAGGGTCATCTGTTTCCTTGCAATCTTTTCCACAGTCCCACAATGCCTCACAGCGCTCTACAAACTGTGGCACTCGATCTGTGTAAGTGACACACAAGTTATTTGGCCACAGGCAATCTAAGACACAGCTCTTACAAAACAAAAAAAGGAAAAGACCAACCTACCTATATGATACAGAAAAGTATGACTGTGTAGTCAAAATATAGTATGTATACATCCACACAGGCACTGTGCTTAACCAAGGAATTAAATGGTTGCTTCTTTGACCAAATTTAGAATAGTCAGGAAACACTGCAGTTGCAACAGAATGGCAGGTGACAAAGCAAAGAGAAACTAAGTGAAGGGAACAGGGGGAAGGAAAGGTCCTGAATCTAAGAGGAAGTGAGAGCCAGGAAAGGACTGTGAGATGTGGCAAAAGAAATTATTCAGGATGTGAGAACTGGGATGAAGTGAAGGTTGCCTGAAGGAAAAACAACCACAGCAAGTAAGTAGCCATCACTCTGCCTATTTAATAAAGATGAGCTGTCCTTAATAGAGGGGCTCACACTAGAACTGAACTGAGTCACAGCTGTCCCTACTTTCATCCCTCCCTCTAGGGGCCATGTTCTCATTCCAGTTCCTGGCCTCTCTCACACCAGGCCCAGGAGCCCCGTTGGGAGCCCCTCCACACACACTCATTCTCCTAGATAGAAGGGCTGTCTCTGCCTTACCCCCAGTGAGTCCCTGTTCCATGTCGGTGTCCTGCAGAAACTGAGGCTCTGGGGACAGACCCTCAGACTGGGTCTCCAAAGACTGAAACTGGACCCTTGGTGATCCTGCTGCTTCCTGGGCTGGTATTTCCTCCATCACTGCTCTGGAGGACAATGACCATCACTGCAAGGTGAGATTAAGAGAAATCACTGCAATAAGTTAAAACATCCCATCATTTTATATCCTCAGGACTTTGCAAAGTATCTTACACACTGTAGATATTCAATAAAAATTAGTTGATAATGATTAACCACCCTATATAAGTAACAGAGAGAAAAATGGGGACAGGCACAGTGGCTCACACCTGTAATCCCAGCACTTAGGGAGGTGGAGACGGGCGTTTCACTTGAGGTCAGGAGTTCAAGACCAGACTGGCCAACATGGTGAAACCCCGTCTCTACTAAAAATACAAAAATTAGCTGGGTGTGGTGGTACAGGTCTGTAATCCCAGCTATTTGGGAGGCTGAGGCAGAAGAATTGCTTGAACCCAAAAAGTATATGTTGCAGTGAGCCGAGATCGCACCACTGCACTCCAGCCTGGACAACAAAGCGAGACTCCATCTCAAAAAAAGAAAAGAAAAAAGAAAAAAATGGTTATGCTTCAGCTCTAAATCCTTAAGAACCAAATCTTATGATCCAAGTGTGCAGGTTATTTGAACTCCTCTAATATGGAATTCGTGGCATTAAAAAATCAACACAGTACAATTTAATAGTATAAAGCTTTCTGTGGAAAGTTTAAAATAATTAAAACTGGCTGGGTGCAGCGGTTCAATAATGTAATCCCAACACTTTGGGAGGCTGAGACAGGCAGATCCCTTAGGCTCAGGAGTTCCAGACCACCCTGGACAACATGGTGAAACCCTGTTTCTATCAACAACAAAAAAATTAGCCAAGCGTGGTAGTCCATGCCTCTAGTTCCAGCTACTCCAGAGACCAAGGCAGGAGAATCGCTTGAGCCTGGGAGGTAGAGGCTGCAGTGGGCTATGACTGCACCTCTGCACTCCAGCCTGTATGGCAATAACAGCCTGTCTCAAATAAACAAAATATTTAAAATTTACAAACTTCTTTGGAGACTCAAGTTTGTCCCCAGAGAAAACGTAAGTTACGATTACTCATTTTAATTTTGTTTTAGTAGAGACGGGAGACTCGATATGTTGCCCAAGCTGGACTCGAACTCCTGGCCTCAAAGGATCCTCCTGCCTGGGCCTCCCCAAGTGCGAGGATTACAGGGGTGAACTACCGTGCCAGGCCAGCGATTACCCATTTAAATAAATAAATAAATAAACTCATTTAAATAAGTAAATAAAATAGCAGGCCCCTTAGGGATGTCTTGTTAACACCCTCAGCCCACTCTGATGTATTAAACGGGCTTGGTGAATGATAAAATTGCACTTTGGGGGTCAGGCCCTTCGCTAACTACGACTAGCTGGGCCGGCCTTTTCCCGCAATCCTGAGAGCAACGCAGGGAAGAGCTGCGGTTCGAACAGGTTTGAGCCGCGTCCTACAGGCCCAAGGACGCATCAGGGTGCCGTCCCTCTCCCAACACCCTCACCTGGCTCCCAGCTCGGTCCTCATTAGGCCTCGCCCGGCGCTACCCTCCTCCCACTTCCCTTTTAGGCCAAAGCACAGTCCCAAAAGGGCCAGGGGGCCATACAGACCAGCTCGCACCAAGGCACGGTCGCCGGCTCCTGACTGCGGGGCCCACGGCCCACGAGATGAACCAGAGCTGAAAAAAAACAGGCCCTCCTCGCATTCGGGCCTCCGCGCACTCTCGGGGGAGGAAACCGCTGTCTGCCCCTGCCGGACACCGCCTCCTTCTCCCGGGAAGGCGAAACAAGCGGCCGCCCCGCTGCGACCCCAGAACGGCTTCCGGGTACTCACCGAGGGGAGGGGCGGGCCTGGCCGCGGTCCTGTCACCGACACACTCGCGCTCAGGGACACCACAGCCTTTCCCTGGCCGCTCTAGACAGCCAGGAGGCCGGCGCTTCTCGGTGGCACTTCCGGCGACGCAGTGCGGGGCCCCGAATGAAGGCCCGCCCCCTGCTTAAGGGTCCCGGATGTTGATGAGGGCCCCGGATTGAGGGTCCCGGATGTTGGTGAGGGCCACGGGTGAGGAACGGGACCTGCGGGTCCAGGCTTCGAAGGCTCGTTTTCGCAGCTTTCCACGTCTTTTTCCGGTCTCACGGCCCTCCGTGCTAATTCACTGGGCGTCTCTAATTGTTATAACAGCAATGACTGCGACCAATGTTGGGAACGCCCCCGGGGCCCCTCCCTGACCCCCGCCGACCCTTAAGACTCCCCGCAAGGAGGCGGCCCGATCCAGTGGGTGCGTGTCGGGGGTGAGGAGGAATGGGCAAGCTAATGGTCCCGCTTCCATGAGTAGCACAGGGGTGCCTGCGCAATGTGTAGTACAACTCTGACTCGTAGAAGGCGAGGATTGCGGGCGCCTCGGTGAGATGGGACCCACTAAATCTTGGGATTGAAATCTGCTAAGTAGGTCCTTGGGGCCATCGGAGATGGGAGAGGGCATGAGCAGATTGGAATGGAACCGAGAGAGACTGAGGAAATTGACAGTTGCGTCCCTGGTGGGAAGACTAAAAACTGTGCAAAAACAGGAATAGGCAAAAGCATGGTGCACGGGCGGGACAGGCAGAGCACCGGGACCGAAACCCTTGGGACATTGTGACCCCTTGCTGATCCTGGATCCTTAGAGAATATAATGTCATGTGGGTGGAACTAGATCTGCAAGGCATAGGCAAGCCTCTTAGAGGATCAAAAAAGTGATTTGGAAGGAACGTCAGCTTTTACTACTTTGTTTAAGCAAATCAAAGGCTATCCTTTAATGTTATTTGACATTTCAAATTAAACACAAGAAAACCTGAAGTGTGACATTTATATATTTTTTTCAAACTGTATCAGCTTCTTGGAGATTCTGATACTCCTTCCCTGCCTTTTCCCCTGAATATCATTGATCTAACCTAAATTCATACTACGACACAATCTGTCTAGTCTACAATACCCGTCACAGTGGAGTCAGGATCAGAGAAAGAAATGCACTGCTTAGTCCATTTTCGTGCTGGACAGCTCCAATTAGAAACTTTTTCTTGTGTTGAATAGAAATACACCCCGTGGTGATGTCTGTCTGTTGTTCCTATTGAAGGTTCCCCGGAACAGTAGATGACAAGGTCCTTTCTCCTCTTCATAACGGTTATTTTAATATACTAGGAGAGCTAATTGGAGTTCTTTCCTGAGTTGCCATTTCCCCACCTCAAAGCCCTTCACAGGTTGTACCTATTAGCAGAGTGATGGGAAACCATTTCAGCAGCAGAGGTGAGTGAGCTATGGCGGTAAGGCACATTGTGTCCGAGTTTTAGCTGCCTCAGGCAATTGGCTCCAGTGAGAGGACCACAAAAGGCACCCACTTAAAGAGGCTACTTTCCACCAATACTCCTTGAACCCTAATAAAGAGTGCTAAGAAGCAGCAGCTGCTGTTCTTCTTTTGAGCAAAATTTTCTTTCAACAGTTTACCAGATGACACAGATGGAAACAACTCATAAAAGTTGTCTTCTTTTTTTTTTTTTTTGGTTGAGATGGAGTCTTGCTCTGTCGCCCAGGCTGGAATGCAGTGTTCGATCTCAGCTCACTGCAACCTCCACCTCCTGGGTTCAAGTGATTACCCTGCCTCAGCCTCTGGAGTAGCTGGGATTACAAGCGGGCACCACCACACCCGGCTAATTTTTGTATTTTTAGTAAAGACCGATTTTCACCATGTTGGCCAGGCTGGTGTCCAACTCTTGACCTCAGGTGATCCACCCACCTCCTCCTCTCAAAGTGCTGGGATTATAGGCGTGAGCCACCATGCCCAGCCTATTTTGTTTTTTTAGTACAAATTAACAAACTGATTCTAAAGTTTAGATAGAAATGCTAGGGATTTAGAATTCAAAACAATTTTGAAAAAATAAAATTGGAATGCTTGTATAATTTTAAGATTTTTTTCTTTTTTCTTTTTTTATTGGTTTTAAGGAGTGGAGAGTTTAATTGGCAAGCAAGAAAAGAGAACGCAGAAGGAAGGGGCTCCCCTGTACAGACAGAGAGGGGCTCCAAAGCAGGAGGAGGAGACCCCCAATTTTTTTCTAAAGCTACAGTAATCAAGATGATATGATATCAGCATAAAGATAGACAAATAGATCAATAGAGCAGAATAGAAACTCCAGAAATATGAGGATGAATTTCTAAGGAAAAAAAAGTCCAGAAATAGACCTAGATACATACAATAGCTGATTTTTAATAAATTACAAAGATGATTCTGCATCTAGCTAAGCTGAAAATTAGGCCAAGGATCTGTTTATAACAGTGACAGTAATGCAAAGGAGACCAATTGTGCAGACTCAAAAAGTCCGCTGAGTCAAAGTCGTGGCTTATACAGGGAGAGGGTGGGATCCTGAGGCCTATTCTCTGTCACAGCGTAGTTCACAGGAACTTTACCCAACCATCATGATGGTCCACCAGATTGATGACAAATGATAATAGTACCCATTGAGCAGCAAGTGACAAGGGTCATAGATATCCTAGTAAGACTTCTTACTAAGGCAGTACAGAAACCTGAAGATATGGGCACTTATCAAATGGATGAAGTTTTGGTGGGGTCCAGTGGTTTGGGGACATCACCCAAAGGTAAAAGAAAGTTGTTCCCCCTTGCACCCTCTAATCCCAAAGAAATTGGGACAGGTCCTGGCGGGTCTCTTTGGATTTGGGAGGTAGCATATTCTGCACCTGGGAAAACTGTTCCAACACATGTATTAGGTGACCTGAAAGGCTTCCACTTTTTATATATATATATTTTTTTAATTGACATGGAGTTTTGCTCTGTATCCCAGGCCAGAGTACGGTGCCATGATCTCGGCTCACTGCAACCTCCGCCTCCTGGGTTCAAGCAAGTCTCCTGCCTCAGCCTCCCTAGTAGCTAGAATTACAGGCGCCTGCCACCACACCCAGCATTTTTGTATTTTAGTAGAGACGGGGTTTCACCATGTTTGTTGGCAAGGCTGATCTTGAACTCCTGACCTCAAGCGATCTACCCACCTCAGCATCAGATCCTTTTTACCTTGGAATGGGCTTCAATTTGTTCTTACCAGAACTGATATATGCTCTAAATGAGCTTGTCTTCCCCAACTACTTTGCATCCAGCAGCACCACCATCTGAGAGCTTGCAAAGTGCCTTATCCATTGACATACCTGAAACTAAGGAACCCACTGATAGCCAAGGAGGTGTGACAGTGAACTTGAAGCTGCAAAATTCATGGTGTATACTCATCATCCAGAAGCAGCTAGCCAGATAGGATTTTGGAATGGCCTGTTGAAGACTGGGCTAAATTGCCAGCTAAGATGTAATGCCTTGCAAAGTTTGGAGCAGTACTTCAGGATAGAGTATATGCATTGATATGCATTGGGCCAAAACGGATATATAGCATTGTGTCTCCAGTAGGACTACATGCATACAGGAGTAGCCTATTACTATCATACCCAGTCACTCACCTGTAGAATTTGTGCCTCCTAGCTCCAAAAACTAGAGCCAGCTGGGTTACGA
This sequence comes from Cacajao melanocephalus, assembly GCA_963573385.1. Taxonomy (NCBI): domain Eukaryota; kingdom Metazoa; phylum Chordata; class Mammalia; order Primates; family Pitheciidae; genus Cacajao; species Cacajao melanocephalus. The sequence goes on from CAUYLG010019876.1 coordinate 43,791, forward strand.
TCCTCATTTCCAGGAAAAACATTTCTTCTAGGAGACATTAAATATTCCACTGAACTGGAAACAGAATACCACCAGGACACTTTGAGTTTCTTGTGCCAGTAGGTCAGTGGGCAAAGAAAGGAGTCGTTATAGAGATGCCCACCATTCCTGCCACACACACAACACAAATACAAAAACATATACCCAGTCAGCTGCATTCAGTAATCCGCCTTCCTGGACCCTTTAGGCACTTAAGCGTAGGAATGGGGACAGGGGTGGAGAGGAGAGACTGGTTTAGACAAAGAAGAAAAATACAGTGCATAGCAATGTGATGGCTCTTAGCAATGACTTTGAACACTGGAAGGAAATATGAGGATGTATCTGGAGGAATAAGTTCTGAGAATATGATGTCATCAAGGAGGACTATAGATCAGAGAGTCAGACAGTGATAAAGGAGCAAAGACTGGACTTGAAGGTGCCTTAGGGGAAAATATATATATATGGAGCAAAGACACACTCAAGTGGATTATTGAGAAGACTCATGGGGAAGTAGAAAAAGGCAACCACAGCAAGATCAAACCCCATAGGTTGAGAACTTCTATCTCTGTAAAAAAAAAAAAAATTAAAAAAAGAAAAAAAAATCCATAAGGTATGGAACATTAGTCAGGGCCTAGAAGGTAATTCGGGATACCATGCAATCACAGGCTCTGTAGCAGGTGGGAGTTCCTTTTGTGGGTCTTTCTCTTGCTGCACTGTACCGCAGACTTGCTCAGACTTAGAGTCATGTTGCAGCCATTCAAGGTCTCAGTTACTGTTTCACAAAAGGTGAAGTTGGCCGAGCACAACGCCTGTAGTCTCAACACTTTGGGAGACCGAGGCAGGCAGATCACAGATCAGGCATTCAAGACCAGCTTGGCGAACATGGTGAAACCCCGTCTCTACTAAAAATACAAAAATTAGACGGGCGTGGTGGCGTGCGCCTGTAATCTCAGGTACTCAGGAGGCTGAGGCAGGAGAATCGCTTGAACCTGGGAGGCGGAGGTTGCAGTGAGCCGAGATCTCGCCACTGAACTCCAGCCTGGGCGACAGAGCAAGACTCCGTCTCAAAAAAAAAAAAAAAGGTGAAGTTATTCTTTAATCATAGAAGCCCTAATTATTGTGATAACACTTGGACAGCAAAAACGCCTCAAATTCAACTTATGGTTTCACCATTGCTAATCTGAAAACTCCCAGGAAACATAAAACAAGCTCAGAATTTTATAACTATCTAGTGTTGGAAAGAACGTCTGTTGCCTACAGACAATATTTGAAAATACTGCCCGTTCAACTGTCAATACATACATAATCAGCATCTCGAGAGACAGCCTCTTTGTTTTATGAAACCGTTTATTCTTGATCTTCCTGTCTCCACCCTTGTTTCATTCATCTCCTCTGCCACAGACACACAATCACTATTTTTATTGTTTGATAGTGATTGTAACTATTACAATTATTGCCATCATTAAGAAAAATAGAAGGAACATATACGTATCTGAGCAGGGCAGTATAAAGGAAAATTCATCCCCTTTTCCCCGCCCCGTGCACCTCCTCGGAGCGGACAAGCTGAGGAGCAAGATCCCCAAACCCGAGATTAGAGCCCTACACAGGGATGCAAAGTCCTCCTGCGATCCTAGAGAGGACCCTGAAGCGAAGCGTAGCCCCGGAAATCAGGTGTGACGCACTTCCGGCTTTTGGGACACTTTCCCTGGGGCCTGACGTCCAGAGGGCCTGGGTCTGAGTCCAGTGCTCCTGGTCCCCAAAGTCACAACCCCTTCTATCCTAAGACCCCAGACTTATCCGGGCGGGGACAGAGTTGGACATGCACTGCTGTGTCCTGCAGTCCCCACGCCACTACCGCCCCGGACGGAGTGAAAGCAGGTCGCGCCAGCCTCGGCGTTGGCAAGCGCTGTCTCCCAGCAGAGGCGTCGCTGGATACAGGTTGGAAGAGAACAAAGTTTTGGTTTCCGGACTGGAATGAGACACTCCTGGGATTGGGGAGAGGTGGTTTGCGTGTCCCTTCAGGGCTCCCAATCCTGGGTTTTCACCCTAAAGACGCGCGGACAAAATGATCTCAGATTATCTGTGTTCCTCAGTTGTCCCCACTGGTTTTCCTTCCGGTAAGGGCTTTTCTGGTTTCCTAGGTACCCCGAGTGGTAAAATTCGGGCAGTCTTAACGCGATACCAAGTGTCATTGGCCTTACAGTTTTATTAGGATGGGCTTGTTAAGCCCGTGTCCGCAGGTAATGTTCACCCTCAAACCCACCACCATTATGGTAGCGATTAGCGTGAAGGCCGGGCACGGTGGCTCACGCCTGTAATCCCAGCACTTTGGGAAGCCTAGGCGGGCAGATGACTTGAGGTCAGGCGTTCCAAGATAAGCCTGGACAACATAGTGAAACCCTGTCTCTACTAGAAATACAGAAATTAGATATGGTGGCACACGCCTGTAATATTAGCTACTTGGGAGACTGAGGCACGAGAATCACTTAAACCCGGGAGGTGGAGGTTGCAGTGAGCCGAGATTGCGTCACTGCACTCCAACCTGGGCGACAGAGCGAGACTCTGTCTCAAAAACAAACCAAAAAAAAAGTATTTGAAGCCTACTGTATAAAGAAGTGATTGGGATGCGATAGGAAAACATTATTGCCGAGCATGGTGACTCACGCCTATAATCCCAGCGCTTTGGGAGGCCAAGGCGGGCGGATCACCTGAGGTCAGGAATTCGAGATCAGCCTGGCCTACATGGTGAAACTTCGTCTCTAAAAATTAAGAAAGAAAGAAAAGATTGTTTACACTGCACCCTTTTCTTTTCAGTTTCAAGGCTTTAGGGTTGTTTTTGTGTTTGTTTTGTTTTGCTTTGAGACGGAGTCACCCAGGCTGGGGTGCAGTGGCGAGATCTCGGCTTACTGCAGCTTTCGCTGCCCGGGTTCAAGCTTTTCCTGCTTCAGCCTCCTGAGCAGCTGGGATTACAGGCGCCCACCACCACGCCTGACTAATTTTGTACTTTTAGTAGAGATGGCGTTTTGTCATGTTGGCCAGGCTGGTCTCGAACTCCTGACCTCAGGTGATCTGCCCGCCTCTGCCTATCAAAGTTTTGGAATTATAGGCATGAGCCACTGCACCCTGCCAGGAAGGGTTTTAAATGAGCAGTTTCGGACCTGGGGGGTTTTCAGTTGTAGGAAGCATCTATGCTTGACATGAGGGGTAAAGTAGAGAGGGAATTTGTGGACAGTGTAATGGACCATTAGGAGACTGGTACCAGTTGTCCCATTGATACTCTTGGATGAAAACACATAGACCCACCAAGTCTGAAACATGTCATAAGTAAAGTAAAATAGATCATCTCAGGGGCCCTTCCAATTTTGGAATTCACTGATAAACTGAATTTAATATTCATCTAAGCAAAACCTGTTGCCCTGCTTTCATTTCCAGTTGTGCCACCAACATACAGAAAGTTGTTTACATTACTGAGAGGCACTAAGTGACAGAGTACCAAAGAAAAGATGGGGTTCATTTAGTAAAGTCAGGTAATACCTCTAAATCCACTAAGCTCACATCAACTTAGGTAATATCTCCAAATCTACTAAGCTTACATGAATGGGGAAATATGGCAGTGTACTAATAGCAAACAAGCAAATGAGGGTGCTTTGTCCATCTCATGTGTTTTAGAAATTTCATTCTCCCTCCAGAATAATTCATGGATCTATGTAACAGAAAATGTTTCAGTATTCATAATACTGAATAATTATACTGCTTAATTTCTTATTTTTAAGAAATAAATACAAGTTCTAATTTTTTTCCCTATGCCCCAGTGGATCATCTTGTATATACTACTTTGGTGATTTTTTTGTTTTTAAATGGAGTTTCACACTTGTTGCCTAGGCTGGAGTGCAATGGCATGATCTCAACTCACTCCAACCAACACCTCGCAGGTTCAAGCGATTCTCCTGCCTCAGCCTCCTGAGTAGCTGGGATTACAGGCATTTGCCACCATGCCCAGCTAATTTTTTGTATTTTTATTAGAGACAGGGTTTCTCCATGTTGGCCAGGCTGGTCTCGAACTCCCAACCTCAGGTGATCCACCCGCCCTGGCCTCCCAATGTGCTGGGATTACAGGCGTGAGCCACTGCGCCCAGCCCTTGGTGATCATTTTTAAGAGTGACCAGATCAGTTTTTAGAGTTGGCAGTGCAGCAACATATTTAGGACATCGGTTTCAGATTTGGATTTGAGTGCTGGTTCCATACTTACTGTGGGTTGTTAGGTACATTTAATCTTTCTGAGCTTCTATTTTTTCACCTGTAATATAAGAATAGTAATCATATGAACCTCATAATGTTTCCCTGAGTATTAAATTAGTGGTGTATATAATACATCAAATCTCCCTGACACACAGGCAACATGAATGACAGTTCCTCATCAGTTACCATGTCACACCATTAGATTTAGTGAATTGTTTTGTATGCATTGTTAGCAGCCCAGCAATACTATGTTGCTTTTTAATACTGTTGTTACATTTTTCTACCTTGCAGGATAGCAAAACCTGATCTTATAAAACCTAGATCATAAAGCACAGCCCTGCAAAACAGACCCTATTTGGATCAAGTGAGCCACTTCCTGGAACCTGAATAATGACTCCTGAATCAAGGGATACTATACATTTGTCTCCACGGGGTACCCAGGAGATGCAAGGCATTGTGATAGTGAAGGTGGAGGAGGAAGAGGACGAAGACCATTTTCAAAAGGAAAAAAACAAGGTAGAGTCATCACCACAAGTTCTCAGTCGCTCCACAACTATGAATGAGAGAGCCTTATTATCATCATATTTAGTTGCATATAGAGTGGCAAAAGAGAACATGGCTCATACTGCAGCTGAAAAAATTATCCTTCCAGCATGTATGGATATGGTACGTACAATTTTTGATGATAAATCAGCTGATAAACTAAGAACTATACCTCTTAGTGATAATACAATATCTCGTCGAATCTGTACGATTGCAAAACATTTGGAAGCAATGCTTATTACACGGCTGCAGTCTGGTGTAGACTTTGCCATCCAACTTGATGAGAGCACTGATATTGCAAGTGGTCCAACACTTTTGGTTTATGTCAGATATGTGTGGCAAGATGATTTTGTAGAGGACCTCTTATGTTGTCTCAACTTAAATTCACATATAACTGGATTGGATTTATTTGCTGAATTAGAAAACTGTATTGTTGGTCAGTATAAATTAAACTGGAAACACTGTAAAGGAATTTCAAGTGATGGAGCAGCAAATATGACTGGAAAACATAGCAGACTTATTGAAAAACTTTTAGAAGCAACCCACAACAATGCTCTTTGGAATCACTGTTTTATTCATCGAGAAGCTTTGGTATCCAAAGAAATTTCACCAAGTCTAATGGACGTATTGAAAAATGCAGTGAAAATTGTTAATTTTATTAAAGGAAGTTCACTGAATAGCCAACTTCTTGAAGTATTTTGTTCAGAGATTGGAGTTAACCATACCCACTTATTGTTTCATACTGAAGTTCGTTGGCTTTCTCAAGGAAAAGTATTGAGCCGAGTATATGAACTCAGGAACGAGATTTACATTTTTCTCATTGAAAAGCAATCTCATTTGGCAAGTATTTTTGATGATGACATCTGGGTAACAAAATTGGCATATTTAAGTGATATTTTTAGCATTCTTAATGAATTAAACCTGAAAATACAGGGGAAAAACAATGATATATTTCAGTATCTTGAACATATTCTAGGATTCCAAAAAACATTATTGCTGTGGCAAGCAAGACTTAAAAGTAATCGCCCCAGCTACTATATGTTCCCAACATTATTGCAACACATTGAAGAGAACATTATTAATGAAGACTGCTTAAAAGAAATAAAGTTAGAGATATTGTTGCATCTCACTTCTTTGTCTCAAACTTTTAATTATTACTTTCCAGAAGAGAAATTTGAATCATTAAAGGAAAATATTTGGATGAAAGATCCATTTGCTTTTCAAAACCCAGAATCAATAATTGAGTTAAACTTGGAGCCTGAAGAAGAGAATGAATTATTGCAGCTCAGTTCATCATTCACACTAAAGAATTATTATAAGACATTAAGTTTATCAGCATTTTGGATTAAGATTAAAGATGAATTTCCACTGCTAAGTAGGAAGAGTATATTGCTGTTACTACCATTCACAACTACTTCTTTGTGTGAACTAGGATTTTCGATCTTGACAAGATTAAAAACGAAGAAAAGAAATAGGCTCAATAGTGCACCAGACATGCGGGTAGCATTATCTTCATGTGTTCCTGACTGGAAGGAACTTATGAACAGACAAGCACACCCATCACATTAAATAAAACCTTTACAAAGTTTTGTGTTTAGCAGAGCATGGTGGCTCACGTCTGTAATCCCAGCACTGTGGGAGGCCGAGGTGGGCAGATCCCTTGAGATCAGGAGTTCGAGACCAGCCTGGCCAACATGGTGAAACCGCATCTCTACTAAAAATACAAAACTTAGCCAGGCATGGTGGTGCATGCCTGCAGTCCCAGTTACTAGGGTAGCTGAGGCAGGAGAATCTCTTACACCAGGAAGGCAGAGATTGCAGTAAGCTGAGATGATGCTACTGCATTCCAGCCTGGGCAACAGGGAGATTCCATCTCAAAAAAAAAGAAAATTGTGTCTGTGCTTTTTAAGGGATTTTGCAGTATGTTGTATTAAAATGTTAATAAAATTATATTTGCAATTAACTAGGTTTTTATTTTCCTACATAGTATATTTCATGAAACTCGTTTCAGTTACTTGAATGTGTGTATGTGTCAAGATGATATAAAATATATGTCCTTCTGTGAATTACTGTCAAGAATTTTGAAAAGAGGACAGCACAGTGGCTCACACCTGTAATCCAGCACTTTGGGAGGCCAAGGTGGGTGGATTGCTTGTGGCCAGGAGTTTGAGACCAGCCTGGGCAAAACATTGAAATCCCCTCTCTACAAAAAATTCAAAAATTTAGCCAGGCTTGGTGGTGCACACTTGTAGTCCCAGCTACTTGGGAGGTTGAGGTGGGAGGATCATTTGAGCCCAGTAAGTCGAGGCTACAGTGAGCTATGATCATGCCGCTGCAGTCTAGCCTGAGCAACAGAGACCCTGTCTCAAAAATAATTTTTTAAATAGTTCTCTTAACACTTATTTTTATGCTCAAATCTGTTTCCCTGTCCACCGCCATCACCTTGCTTTCTCTTTTCCATCAGAGCCTTATTGACATCCATTTACTCACTGTCTCTGTGCTTTTCCTTTTTTGTTCTAATTCCAGGAAGTAAGTCCTTTTTGTTTTTATTTTTTCTTTCTTTTTCAATCTACATGGTATTCCTTCTTTTTTTTTTTTTTAAGATGGAGTTTGGCTTTTGTTGCCCAGGCTGGAGTGAAATGGTGTGCTTACTGCACCATCCGCCTCCCGGGTTCTGGGGATTCTCCTGCCTCAGCCTCCCAAGTAGCTGAAATTACAAGTGCCTGCCACCACACCCCGCTAAATTTTTGTGTTTTTAGTAGAGACAAGGTTTCACCATTTTGGTCAAGCTGCTGTTGAACTCCTGACCTCAGGTGATCCACCTGCCTCAGCCTCCCAAAGTGCTGAGATTACAGGCGTGAACCACCATGCCCAGCCAGAAGTGAGTCTTAATACCAGTCTCAGTTTAACATTATGCTGGGGTTTTTTAGATATGTGCATGTGTTATACATTCAGCTAATGAGACATTGAGGCCTTTTATTGGGATATTTCTGTGACTTTCCCTGTTTTCAAAAAGGACACAAGTGGCTAGGCATGGTGGCACATACCTGTTATCCCAGCACTTTGGGAGGCTGAGGTGGGTGAATCACTTTAGGTCAGCAGTTCAAGACCAGCCTGGCCAATATGGTCAAACCCCATCTCTACTCAAAAAAAGTACAAAAATTAGCCAGGTATGGTGGTGGGTGCCTGTTGTCTCAGCTACTTGAGGCTAAGGCAGAACAATCACTTGAACCCACAGGCGAAGGCTGCAGTAAGCCGAGATTGTGCCACTGCACTCCAGCCTGGGCAAAAGATTAAAAAAACAAAAAAAAAAAAAAAAAAGGCCGGGCTCAGTGTCTCATGCCTGTAATCCCAGCACTTTGAGAGGCCAAGGCAGGCAGATCACGAGGTCAAGAGATCAAGACCAACCTGGCCAACGTGGTGAAACCCTGTCTATAAAAATACAAAAATTAGCCAGGTGTGGTGGTGGGTGTCTGTAGTCTCAGCTACTTGGGAGGCTGAGGCAGGAGAATCACTTGAACCTGGGAGGCGGAGGTTGCAGTGAACCGAGATTGCACCACTATACTCCAGCCTGGCAACAGAGCAAGACTCCATCTCAAAAAAAAAAAAAGGACACAAGAAAGAAGATAGCGATGATGGTGTTACAATTTTTTTTTTTTGAGATAGGTCTTATTCCATCATCCAGCTGGAATGCACTGTGCAATCACGGCTCACTGCAGCCTCTTCTTCCAGGCTCAAGTGATCTTCCTATCTCATTGTTTTTATTTACCCCTGTTTACACAGGGGTCTCACTGTGTTGCCCAGGCTGGCCTTGAACTCCTGGCCTCAGGTGGTCCTCCTGCTTCAGTCTCTCGAAGTGTTGGAATTACAGCCGTTAGCCACTGAACCTGGCTTGAAATCTAATTTTTAATGTTGCCTCAAAGATACCTAGAACATGGTGAGGGACAAACAGCGTGTCTGTTGGACACATCAGACAATGGCCATCACTTTGCTAGTTTAGCCATTCACTGGGGTATAAGGTGAAGCCTGTAGTTTTCTGAACTTCAAACTTAAAGTGCTTCTATCCACTTTCAAGGGTTGGTGCTCCTGTGCCAGAAAGAGCCAGGGGTAGCTGCTCATTGACCCTTTCTCCTTTTCCTTGGCCCTCTGCAGCCCCATAATGCAGTCCCCACACTGACCAGCTAAGGGTGTGTTGGGCCTGCCTGAGGCCCAAGCCTTTCCTCTGCCCAGAGCTGGGGACCCCCTGTCACAGGAACTCTGGCTTACAGACCCCCAGTATTAGGTGGCTCCTTCGTAGACTGTGGACAGACCCTGGGCCACAGAACAGAACCCACACCCGGGTGCAAACCACTACTCAGGGCTGCTTCCTGGATTGGGAAGAAAGGCCTTGGGAGTAGGCACACCAAGGGTGCCGGACACTTCTCCTCCAGGTCCGTGGCCCCAACCAGCCCAGTATGGCAAGTGGCAGGACAGACCCAGCCTACCCTTCGCTGGACACCATTGGGAGCTCATACCCCTGGCTTGGCCACAGTCACGATTGCAGAAAATCCAGAGCCAGAACTGTAGTTTTGCAAAAGACTCCAGTGCCCTATACCCATTCTGGGTAGCTAGGCCTACAGGCGAGCATTGAGGAAATGCAGTTGGCACAGTGAACATGTGCATCACCTGCTCCAGGTGCCCCACGTGCCCATACTGCGCAATGGCCTTGCCCGGGCAAGCACGGAGTCTGGAGCACGGGGCATAAGCCAAAGGGGTGGTGAGGCGCCTGGACCCCAACCTGGAGATGCTGAAATTGGGGTTTTTGACGTGGGACAATTGGAACTGGAGTTAGAAGGTGAGCATTAGCAGAAAGTCCCAAGGACGGGAGTCAGGAGACCCAAGTTAGTCATGGGACTGTCACTCCCTAATTGAAGTGGCCCAAGATTTATGTACGGCTATACTTTTTTTTTTTTGCATGGGTTGGGGGTGGGGGATGCCATGCCAACCTGGGCACCACAGAAAGGGTCTATCCCTTTCTGTGGTGCCCAGGTTGGCATGATGACAACTCACTGCAGTCTCAATCTCCTGGGCTCAAGCAATCCTCCCACCACAGCCTCCTGGAACTATAGTCATGTGCCACCACAGCCCACTAATTTTGTTATTTTTTTGTAGAAGTGGGGTCTCACTCTGTTGCCCAGGTTGGTCTTGAACTCCTAGGCTCAAGAGATCCTCCCACCTTGGAGGCAGAGGTTGCATTGAGCCAAGATTGAGCCACTGCACTCTAGCCTGGGTAACAGATGGAGAATCCATCTCAAAAAAAAAAAAAAAAAAAAAATTAGCTGAGTGTGGCGGTGGGCGCCTGTAATCCCAGCTACTCAGGAGGCCAAGGTGGAAGAATCGCTTGAACCTAGGAGGCAGAGGTTGTAGTGAGCTGAGATCATGCCAGTACATTCCAGCCTGGGTGACAGAGACTCTAGCTCAAAAAAAAAAAAAAAAAAAAAAAAAGCAGTCCATATGCGCCTATGAAAAAGACCTTGCTAGGAGTAGTTTCAACAGTCACCCAAAGCTACCTTCCTTCTAGCTTTGCCTTTGAGCTCTGTAAATTACTTCATTCAAATAAACTTGCACTTAATCTAATTGTTCCAGTTATTTTTTTTCCCCAGTTCCACACCTTATTTCAAGACTAACACCTTCACTTTTTACTTTTGCCTTTGGATTCTAACGTGAAGAAGGAAAAGGACTTCAAGGCAGAAAGCAGTGAAAAAATACCTGCCAGGAAATTATGAGGAGAAACCAAACAATAAACTGGCCATGGTTTGCAAGGTGGGCAAGGCCAGGAAGAGGTGATCAGGAGAGAGAGGTCCGATGTGAAGATGTGCTAATGTGATATGCCATGACAAGACACATGCCAGAGAGAAGACCTACCAGTGTAAAGAATGTGGGAAAAGTTCCAGCCAGAGCAGAGCTGGGAGTGCACACCCAGGAGAGGCCTCAAACATGTGGCAAGTACAAGAAAAGCTTTAGTTCTGGCTCAGGCAGCACCATGAACTGCACCAGGGAGAGGTACTATCGTTGCCTTGAGTATGGGAGCACTTTACATGCACCACTAGGATGGTGCATGGAAGAATCCACACTGAAACAAAATTGTAACATGTAGTGAGAGTGGCAGAAGCTTCAGCCAAGCTCAGCCCTCATCACCACCAAGTGGCCCCACTGAAGAGCAATTCCACCCTTACAGCAAGTGTGGGAAAAGCTTCAGGTCAAGCTCATGCTTCACTGTGCACCAGAGAATCCACCTGAGGAGAGACCCTACAGTGCAATGGGTGTGAAAAGACTTCCAGCCTCAGCATGACATTTGTGGTAGACAGAACAGAAGGCCTGTAAATCCCAGAGGTGGGAAAGTTTGGGCCACAGCATTAGCTTAATTTTACATTATAGAATCTACCTGAGAGACAAACCTTATGAGGGTCATGCATGGGAGAAGAGATTTGGTGGAGCCCTCATCTTTTAAGGTGCCAGAAAACCCACATCTCAAGAATGATGTGACAGAAAATTAAAAAAAAAAAAATTCTGCTGGGGGCAGTGGCTCTCACATGTAATTCCAGCACTTTTTTAGGCCAAAATGGGAGGATCACTTAAGGCCAGGAGTTCAAGACCAGCCTGGACAACACAGCAAGACGTCAACTCTACAAAATTTTTTTTTAATTAGCCAGGCTTGGTGATGCACCCATAGTCCCAGCTACTCAGGAGGCTGAGGCAAGAGGACTGCTTGAGCCCAGAGGGTCAACGCTGCAGTGACCTGTAATTGTGCCACTGCACTCCAGCCTGGGCAACGAAGACCCTGTTTCAAAAAAAAAAACAGAAAAAAAACAAAAAAACTAGATTTCCTTGATCATAAGCAACTCTACCCAGCAAAGGAGAGAAACCACCACTCCAAAGATATGTGTTTGAGACCAGCCTGGCCAACATGGTGAAAACCCATCTCTACTAAAAATACAAAATTTAGCTGGGCACTGTGACAGGCATCTGTAATCCAAGCTACTTGGCAGGCTGAGGCAAGAATATTGCTTGAACTCGGGAGATGGAGATTGCAGTGAGCCAAGATAGCATCAACTGTACTCCAGCCTGGGCAACAAAAGGGAGACTCTATCTCAAATACAAAAATCTTTAATATGCTAATATTCAGAAAAGAGAATACACTTGTGCATTCATTTTCCAGGTCTGCTGTAACAAAGTACCACAAACGGTGGTTTAAAACAATAAAAATGTGGCCAGGTGCAGTGGCTCACGCCTTTAATCTCAGCACTTTGAGAGGCCGAGGTGGGTAGATCACCTGAGGTTGGGAGTTGGAGACCAGCCTTACCAACATGGAGAAACCCCATCTCTACTAAAAATACAAAATTAGCCAGGCATAGTGACACATGCCTGTAATCCCAGCTACTTCGGAGGCTGAGGCAGGAGAATTGCTTGAACCCAGGAGGCAGAGGTTGCAGTGAGCCGAGATCATGCCATTGCACTCTAGCCTGGGCAACAAGAGCAAAACTCTGTCTCAAAAATAAAAAATAAAAATATATTGTCTCTCAGTACTGGAGTTTAGAAGTCAGAAACTAAGGTGTCAGCAGGTCTATGCTCCTCCGAAACTTGCAAGGGAAACGGCTCTTCAAGCTTCTGGTGGTTTGCTGACAATCTTTGGCATTCCTTGGCTTGCAGCTGCATAACCCCAATCTCTGCCCTTGCCATCACGTGGTCTTCTCTCCTGTGTGCCTGTGTCCACACAGCTTCTCATAAAGACATAAGTAACTCTGAATTAGGGGCCCATCCCATTCCAGTAAGACCTTGTCTTAGGGCCAGGTGCGGTGGCTCATGCCTATAATCCCAGCACTTTGGGAGGCCGAGGCAGGTGGATCACGAGGTCAGGAGATTGAGACCATCCTGGCCAACATAGTGAAACCCCGTCTCTACTAAAATACAAAAAAACTTAGCCAGGCATGGTGGCGCATGCCTGTAGTCCCACCTACTCAGGAGGTTGAGGCAGGGGAGTCACTTGAACTCCAAAGGCGGAGGTTGCAGTGAGCCAAGATCGCACCACTGCACTCCAGCCTGGCGACAGAACAAGACTCTGTCCCAAACGAATAAACAAACAAACAACCTCGTCTTAAGTAATTATATCTGTCATGCTTCTATGTCCAATAAGGGCACATTCTGAGGTACTAGGGGTTGGGACTTAATTCCTTTTGGAGGGTAGAAGAGAACACAGCTTATGACCACTTATAATTTGCATCTATCTAGTCACACCAAACAGATCTGAAAGAGTTGTCAAAAAGAGGCTAGTATCCTGATAAGGGATGGCCAGTATGAATTTATACGAAACATGAATTTATACGTAAGGAGAGGCATAGTTTGGCTTCAAGCCAAAGTTGAAGCAGGACTTCATTTTTAAGGAGACAAAAATTATTGTTGAAAGTCTGCTTTCAGCTTCACCCCAATGTTTTCCATTTTTTTTTAAGATGGCGTCTTACTTGTTGCCCAGGTTGGAGTGCAGTGGTACGATCTCAACTCACTGCAACCTCCACCTGCCAGTTTCAAGCGATCCTCCCACCTCACCCTCCTGATTACCTGGGATGACAGGCACCCACCACCACACTCAGCTATTTTTTTGTATTTTTAGTTGGGATGGAGCATCACCATGTTGGTCAGGCTGGTCTTCAACTCCTGACCTGGTGATTTGCCCACCTCAGCCTCCCAAAGTGCTGGGATTACAGACATGAGCCACTGTGCCCGGCCCACCCCAATGTTTTAAGGAGACTGGCACAATGCTGCAGAAGAATTCTGAAACACCATCCCATTACTTCATTTATTTATTTTCTGAGACAGGGTCTTGCTCTGTTGTCCAGGCTGGAGTACAGTGGTGCGATCATAGCTCACTACAGCCTTGAATTCCTGAGCTCAAGTTATCCTCCCACCTCAGCTTCCCAAGTAACTGGGACCAGATGTGTTACATCACACCCAACTAATTTATTTTTTGTAGATGGTGGGGCACTGGCAGATTAGGGAGGATCTCACTATGTTGCCCAGGCTGATCTTGAACTCCTGGACTCAAACAATCCTGCCTTGGCCTCTCAAGATGCTGGGATTACAGGCATGAGTCACAGTGGCCGGCCTTATTCTGCCTATTAAAGACAGCACCTTTTAATGGCTGTTGGTTTAAAGAGTGTGTGAACCAAGCATGATGGCTCATGCCTATAATCCCAGCATTTTTAGGAGGCAGAGACAGGAGTATTCCTTTATCCCAGGAGTTCAAGACCAGCCTGGGCAACATAGTGAGACCCCATTTCTACCAAAACTAGAAAATAAATAGTCTGGTCCAGTGGCCCATGTCTGTAATCCCAGCACTTTGGGAGGCTCAGATGGGTGGATTGCTTGAGCTAAGGAGTTCAAGACCAGTCTGGGAAACATGGAGAAACCCAGTCTCTAGCAAAAATACAAAAACGAACCAGGCATGCTGACACATGCCTGGTCCCAGCTACTTGGGAGGCTGAGGTGGGAGGATCACTGGCACCCAGGAAGTTGAGGCTGCAGTGAGCTATAACAATGCCACTGCACTCCAGCCTGGGTGACAGAGCAAGACCCTGTCTCAAAACAACTCTCTCTGTCTCTCTCTCTATATATATACATATATATATACACATACATACGTATCTTAGGACCAATGGTCCCCATGGTCACGTGCCCATGGCTGTACATCTGGCTGCAATGTGAATGGTCTGGGGTGATTGTTAATGTAATAACCAGCCCCTGCAAATGAGGATAGCCCCTACCAAGCTTCTCAGTGATGCTCATGGGCCCCCAGCGAGGGCATTCGTTGTAACCTTGGTAAACAGAATGCTCTCCAGACCCTCCTGAGGAACATAAATGAAGGTGGGTTGTTTGGTCTCATCTTCTAGTTCCATCCTAGTTTGTGTATGTATGAATCTTTGGATCCCTTTGTTAAGTCCACCATGGTTTTGCCAACTCTACTTCATTTAATGTGGGCCACTGACTTTTCTAAGCTTTCAAGAATCACTCCAAGGCCAGACGCCATAGCTCACACCTGTAATCCCAACGCTTTGGGAGACCGAGGCTGGAGGATCACTTGAGCCCAGGAGTTTGAGGCCATTTTGGGCAGCATAAGGAGATACCATCTCTCCAAAAATATGTTTAAAAAAAAAATTAGCCACATGTGGTGACATGTGCGTGTAGTCCCAACTACTCAGGAGGCTGAGGTGGGTAGACCACTTAAGCCTGGGAGGTCAAGGCTGCAGTGAGCTGTGATTGCACCACTGCACTCCAGCCTGGGCAGCAGAACAAGACCCCGTCAATAAAAAATTTAAAAAGCTACCAAGAAGGTCCTCTGACAAACACCTGGCATTAAATTGGTTATCTGCCCTGTCATTTCTCTTCAAGGAGTCACTGACTTTCAGCAGAAGCCACCCAATTCCATAATCCTATTTTCCTGTTTGTCCCAAACTTCTACAAGTCAATACATCCCTTTCCACCTGTATCCTATCCCAGTTCCCCACAAGCGAATGACTTAGTGACTGGACACGTACTAAATGCCAGGGACTATTAACAGTGATGGGGGTCCTCACTCCCTCCTGGTGAGCGACCAACTCTACAATCCTCTCTCACAGCAGCTTCCTAGGACCACTCATGGCAACAAATGTCTTAGATCAGGTTCTCTAAAGTAGAGCCTGAGACAGGGATTCAGAGCCACGTGATTGACAGCGTATTTATTCAGAAATGCTATTGAGGGAAGGAATGAAACAGGATAGAGAAGGTAGAGAGCTGAGCATGGATGTAGGCTCAGATGAAGTCTAGCTTGGCCTGATCCATGGGTGCCAGAGCAGTCATAGCACCCTGGAGTTTTCTTTAGTCAAATGAACCAGGCACTGGGGTGTGGAGAGGTGACTCTTGGGTGAGATGGCTCCCACCTCCCAAGAGTAATTCTCCAGTTTCTGGAGAAGCATGGCTGTGAGCACTTGTGGCCCAAACTCAGAGCAGCTGGGGATGGGGTCCCAGCTTGGTAGAGGGGTGTGGACAGTGCACCACAGTGTATGACACATATGGTCAACAAATATTTACTGGGCATTTATTGTAAGCCAGGCAAGTCAGCAGAAGCAGGGCCTGAGCAGTGCCCAACAGCACTCACTCCCTCTCCCTAGCAAACAGGCTCAGGGGAACTTTCTCATGCATGTCATTCTCTTTCATACTCAAAACTCCCACCCAGACCTTCCTGCAAGGCAGGGCTAAGGGGACCTCATGCCTGCCTGCTCATGACTGATTACTTTCAATCCCAGCTGCAATGCAAATTGAAACTCATACTGTATCACCACTCTACAGGAGAGGCCTATTTCTGGGGTACCCAGGAGTCAGCACACATACTTCTGGGACCAGGACTCTTTTTTTTTTTTTTTTTTTTTTTTTTTTTGAGACAGTCTTGCTCTATTGCTCAGGCTGGAATGCAATGGTGCAACCTCAGCTCACCACAAACTCTGCCACCTGGGTTCAAGCAATTCTCCTCCCTCAGCCTCCCAAGTAGCTAGGATTACAGGTGCACACCACCATGCCCAGCTTTTATTTTTTTATTTTTTAGTAAAGATGGGGATTCACCATGTTTGCCAGGCAGGTCTTGAACTCCTGACCTCATGATCCACCCGCCTCAGCTTTCCAAAGTGCTGGGATTACAGGCATGAGCCACCGACCCTGGCCGGGACCAGGACTCTTAATTCACTTTGGTCCAATTCCTTCTATGGGTGTAGTTGCCCTGTGGGTGATTACAAGATAAAACAGTCCACAGTTTTGCCTGTCTTCTCTGTTCCCCTAAGGTCCCTCTCCCTTCGCCTTAAGATGTGACTGACCAGCACAGTTTCTCCTGAACTCACAAGCTGAACTCCTCCTTCTACTGGCTAAACCTTGATGTCAGTAGAATCAAACCAAACAAGGTAGAGTGTTTCACAGAGAAGTTATAGATTGAATAAGGCAGCAGAAACACATACCATCCAGCCCCTGAACCCCAATTTTGCCAAAATAGAGATACTTTAAATCCGCTTTTCCAAGGGGTTAATGCTGAAAGTGGGAATAGTGACTGGGATATTCTAGTGGTTGGAATAATAATTTCTAGAAAAGGTTCATTGATGAGGTACCAAAACGGACATCATGCTGAAGAATTCTTTCACTGTGTGCTTCCCTGAATGGATAGGCCATCAAACAAGGCAGACGCTACAAATAAAGCTTATTTCTACTGAACTCATGAGGCTGTTCCTAGTGTCAGTTTTGAGTTCAAGTGAAGACTGAAAAGTCATCCGAAGGCTTTCCTTCCTCGACCATGTCCATGGAGTCTCTTCTTGTCTAGATTCCCAAGCATGAAGATGCTAACTAAGCATTTCTCAGTCGGGAATGTGAACAGATATCTATTATTGTGGGTTCTCCGATGTTCTTAAAGGCTGAGTTCTAACTAAAGGGTTTTAATCTGTAGGTTTGATGGTTACGCTGGAAAAACGCTTGAAGTTGTTACTTCGTTCATTATAGAGTATGGTTTCCCTCCAGGAAGGCTTCTCTAAAACTGAGTAAGAGCTATTCTACAACAGAGATCCCTGTACACTTAAGGTATTTAAGGGATCTGTCCTCTCATGGCTTCTCAGGTGTTTAAAGAGACTACAACTCCAGCTGAAATTCATTCCACATTCTTTACACTGAAAAGGTTTCTCACCAGTATGGATTCTCTGATGTTGATTAAGATGTGACTTCAGAGTGAAGCCTCTGCCACATTCATTACATTGATGGGACTTTGTGCTGGAGTAGATTTTTTGATGTTGTTTGGTGTGGGAACACTGGCCAACATTTTCTCTACATATATCACATTTATAGGGCTTCTCTGCAGTATGAGTTCTATAATGCTGAATGAGGTCCGAACTGTAACCAAAGGCTTTTCCGCAGATATCACACTTATAAGGCTGCTCTTGTAACTCAATCTTCTTGTCTTCAATCACTGTCAAGTTCCAACTATATGCTTCCTCACAGATGCCACTTTTTTCATTTTTCTGACCCATGTGGAGCACCTGATGTTCGATCAGGCTAACATATTGAAAAAAGATTTCTCCACATTCACGACACTGATGGGATTTCTCTCGGGAGTGGAGTCGCAGATGTCCAGCCAGGTGGGAACGCCTCCCAAAGCCTTTCCCACATTCATTACACTTGAAGGGTCTCTCCCCACTGTGCACGCTCTGATGCTGAACAAGGTGGGACCTCACTCTGAAGGCTTTCCCACACAAAGGACACGTGTAGGGCTTCTCACCTGTGTGGACGCGCTGATGCTGAGTTAGGTGCACGCGTTGGTTGTAGCTTTTCCCACATTCCTCACACCTGAATGGTTTCTCCCCAGTGTGTATTCTTTGATGTTGAATAAGATGTGCACTCTGAATGAAGCTTTTCCCACACTCGTTACATTTATGTGGTCTCTCTCCAGTGGAGGATTTTTTGTGGACATATGAGACTTCACTGCAGTTCATCCTCTTTGAAGAGGGTTGTCCTAGTATCTCTTTCATGGGAATGCCCTGCTTTCTATCCAGCTTGCCTTGGGGCTCACAGCCTTCCCCAAAATCTTGACCTTGAGAAATGTTTCTTTGGGTTTTTCCCGACAGATCCATGTCTGCTTCTGAAAATTCTGAAATTTTCTTCTTAACACTTAATTTTGCATTCTTACTTCTTTTGTCACTGCCTAAAAAAAATAAAGAGCAAATGCAAATGTCATCAGTTTTTTTTAGTTCTTTTTTGACATGGAGTCTTGCTCTGTCGCCCAGGCTGGAGTGCAGTGGCATGATCTCAGCTCACTGCAACCTCTGCCTCCTGGGTTCAAGTGATTCTCCTGCCTCAGCCCCCCCAAAGCTGGGACTACAGGCATGCATGACCATACCCAGCTAATTTCTGTATGTTTAGCAGAGATGGGGTTTCACCATATTGGCCAGGCTAGTCTCTAACTCCTGACCTTGGGTGATCCGGCCGCCCTGGCCTTCCAAAGTACTGGGATTACAGGTAGAAGCCACTGTGCTTGGCTCATTAGTTCTTTTATAGAGGAAAAATAAATTCAGAAAAAATGAACATCAGATGAAACTATGATGTAACAGGAGTAACACAGGTGGATGTATGTGTGTACTTGATGCCAACAGGATGTAAACAACAAACTTTTGGAAATTTCCAATGAAAAGAGCAAGACACAGCTACAGGATGGCAGAATATATCTGCAAACTATGCATCAGACAAAGGACTAATATTCAGAATCTACAAGTAACTCAAACAAGTCAGTGAGAAAAAACAAATCCCATCAAAAAGTAGACAAATGACATGAAGAGACATTTCTCAAAAGAATATATACAAATGACCAACAAACATATGAAAAAAAATGTTCAACATCACTAATCATCAGGGAGGTGCAAATTAAAGCCACTATGAGATACTGCCTTACTCCTCGAAGAATGGCCATTATTAAGAAATCAAAAAACAATAGATGTTGGCATGGATGTGGTGAAAAGGGAATGCTTACACACTGCTGGTGGGAAGTAAATTAGTACAACTTCAATGGATAACAGTATGGAGATTTTAAGAACCAGAAGTAGATCTGCCATTTTATCCAACAATTCCACTACTGAGTATATCTACACAAAGGAAAAGAAGTCAATATACCAAAAACACTGCAAGCATATGTCTTTTGCAGCACAATTCACAACTGCAAAGATATGGAATCAATCTAAGTGCCCATTGACCAATAAGTTGATAAAGAAAATGTAGCAGGCTGGGTGTGGTGACTCACACCTGTAACCCAAGCAATTTGGGAGGCTGAGGCAGGTGGATCACCTGAGGTCAGAAGTTTGAGACCAGCCTGATCAACATGGTGAAACCCTGTTTCTACTAAAAATACAAAAATTAGACAGGCATGGTGGTAGGCACCTGTAGTCCCAGCTACTTGAGTGGGTGAGGCAAGAGAATCACTTGAAGTCAGGAGGTGGGGGTTACAGTGAGCTGATATCATACCACTGCACTCCAAAAAAGAAAAAAAGAAGATGTGGTATATATGCCATGGACTACTACTCAGCCACACAAAAAAATTAAATAATGTCTTCTGTTGCAACTTGGATGAAGCTGAAAGCCATTATTCTAAGTGAAGTAACTCAGAAACAGAAAACCAAATACCGCATGTTCTCACTTATAAGTGGGAGCTAAGCTATGGGTACACAAAGGCAGAGAGTGGTATAATGGACAATGGAGATTCAGAAAAGGAGACAGCAAGAGGGGGGTGATGAACAAAAAATCTATATATTGAGTACAATGTACACTACTTGGGTGATGAGTGCAGTAAAATCTCAGACTTCACCACTATACAATTCAACCATGTAACCAAAAGCACTTGTACCCCAAGAGCTATTGAAATTTAAAAAATAACATTTTTTAAAAAAAGGACAAGGCAAAAAAGAGGCTTACTGGCTGGGTACAGTGGCTGATACCTGTAATCCTAGCACTTTGGGAGGCTCAAGTGGGCAGATCACGAGGTCAGGAGATAAAGACCATCCTGGCCAACATAGTGAAATCCCGACTCTACTAAAATACAAAAAATTAGCTGCCTGTAGTGGCATACGCATGTAGTCCCAGCTACTTGGGAGGCTGAGGCAGGAGAATTGCTTGAACCCGTCCGGGAGGCAGAGGTTGCAGTGAGCCAAGATTGCACCACTGCACGCCCAGCCTGGCAGGTGACAGACCAAGACTCTATCTCAAAAAAAAAAAGCGAGGGGGCTTACCTATATGGGTGGTGAGAATGATTGAGGTTAGGCAATAATAGAGGTAAGTTTAAAATTTTTATTATGTAGGAAAGAAACAAAGGAATTCTGAAAAGGAAAGGAAGATAGGAAATGTGAGGGGGCTCATGATTACACCAACATGAGTTAGGCCAACAGAACGAAGCAGAACAAATACACAACAGGGCTGGGTGTGGTTGCTCACCCCTGTAATCCCAGTACTTCAGGAGGCTGAGGTGGGCGGATCACCTGAGGTCCAGAGTTCAAGACCAGCCTGGCCAACACAGTAAAAACCTGTCTCTACTAAAAATACAAAAATATTAGCCAGGCATCGTGTCAGGCGCCTGTAATCCCAGCTACTTGGGAGGCTAAGGTAGAAGAATCGCCTGAACCCAGAAAGTGGAGGCTCCAGTGAGCTGAGACTGGTGCCACTGCACTCCAGCCTACATCACAGAGTGAGACTCCATCTCAAAAAAAAAAAAATACGCAACAACTGGATAGTAAGAACTAACAAAAACTGAAAGAATGGGAGCAAAGGATGATGAAGAGTGTATGGAGTCAGGGGATGTCTGACTAGGAGCCAGGAAAAAAGGCAAAGTGAGCCGACAAGAAGCGCTGTCAAGAGGGTGGGTGATACAGCAATCACTGCCCTCTTCACTCTTAGCCAACACTCTAGCCTCAGTTTTCCTCCCCCGGCATGTCATGCTTCTCCTTCAGGAATGCTCATCACCTTTATTATCTGCTACCCACAACAGACTGTCAGCTCCATGAGGGCGTGGACTGTGTATCTGTTCTGTTCACTGCAGATCCTGTGCAACTAGCAACACAGACTCTCAATAATATGGCTGGATGTGCAAAACAAGCATTCCCCCTTTAATCCAGAAAAATGAGGAAGGGCTGGGCATGATGGCTCACGCCTGTAATCCTGGCACTTGGGGAGGCCCAAGCAAGAGGATCGCTTAAGCCTAGACGTTCAAGACCAGCCTGGGCAACATAGCCAGACCCCATCTCTACAAAAAATACAAAAATTAGCTGGCTGTGGTGGTGTGCACTTGTAGGCCCACCTATGCAGGAAGCTGAGATGGGAGGATTAGTTCAGCCCAGGAAATGGACGCTACAGCGAGCTGAGATCCCACTACTTCACCTCAGTCTTTGTGACAGAGAGAGACCCTGTCTCAAAACAACCCCAGAAAACCAAAAACCAAAAAATGAGGGAGGCATCTGACTATTCACTGGGAAACTAGCTATAGAAACAATTGCAGGGAAGGTATAAAAGAAAAGATAACCATTTTAAAGCAATTGCTTTTTAAGTCCAAAGCAATTGGATTTCCCAAATGAGGCAGTCATCGAGTAGAATGGGAAAACACTACCTGAGAGGATAGCTCAGCTCAACCCAGAATTTTAAAGACACTTTAGTGATTTCTATGCCATGGTGGAAGATGCAGCGTGGCTGTAAATAATCAAAGCAGATTTTTAAAAAAAGCACCAGGCACGGTGGCTCATGCCTGTAATCCCAGCACTTTGGGAGGCTGAGGAAGGCAGATCATGAGATCAGAAGATCGAGACCATCCTGGCTAACATGGTGAAACCCTGTCTCTACTAAAAATACAAAAAAAATTAGCCGGGCATGGTGGCAGGCACCTGTAGTCTCAGCTACTCAGGAGGCTGAGGCAGGAGAATCACTTGAACCTGGGAGGTGGAGGTTGCAGTGAGCCAAGATCATGCCACTGTGCTCCAGCCTGGGAGACAGAGAGAGACTCCGTTTCAAAAAAAAAAAAGGGCCAAGCACAGTGGCTCACACCTGTAATCCCACCACTTTGGGAGGCCGAGGTAGGCAAAACACAAGGTCAGGAGTTCACAGACCAGTGTGGCTAAGATGGTGAAACCTCGTCTCTACTAAAAATACAAAAATTAGCCAGGCATGGTGGTGGGCACCTATAATCCCGGCTACTCAGGAGGCAGAGGTTGCGGTGAACTGAGATCACGCCACTGCCCTCCAGCCTGGGTGAGAGAGTGAGACTCCGTCTCAAAAAATAAGTAAGAAAGAACCAAATCATCTATAACCTTGGCCTCTTCCTACCCCTCCCAGTATCACCTGTCCTGTTGTGCTTTCCTAATAAAACACCTTTTGTTTTTTGCCTCCATTTGTCCCCCAGATATAAACTCCTCACACATACATCTCTGGGATTTCTCCCTGAAGTGGCGTTTCAGGTGTTCAATCAGATGCGAATGGCGACCGAAGTTCTTTCCGCACTCGTTGCAGCCGTAGGGCCTCTCTCCGCTGTGGACACTGTGGTGCTGAACCAGGTGGGAACTCACCCGGAAAGCCTTTCCACACACCTGACATTTGTAGGGTTTCTCCCCCGTGTGGACACGCTGGTGCTGGGTGAGGTGCACACGCTGATTGTAGCTCTTCCCACATTCTCCACACTTAAATGGTTTTTCTCCAGTGTGGATGCGCCGATGCTGAATAAAGTTTGAGGCTTGGAGGAAGAATTTGCCACAATCGCTGCATCTGTGGCCTCTCTCACCATGTGTGCTTTGCTTACGGCTGACGTCTGTGATTGTGCCCAGATCCCTTTTTTGGGAAGGATTCTGCCTCGATTTCCCCACGGTGGGGTTGACCTGCCACCTTTGTACCATGCCCTTAAGGTCACTGACTTCAGCCAAGTCAGGACCCTGGGGAACGCTCCTTTCGGTGTGTTCCAGGGCCACCCAGTGTGATTCGGCATCATCAGAAACCTGCTTCACCATGAGCTCCATATTGTCCCTGGACTCATAATCTGAAATAACAGAGGGAGAATTAAAAAAATGAGGTCTTCCCTGAATTTGAAGAAATAAAATAAGAGGATAATGAAGTGAAACTGACATGTGCTAGGGACGCATGACTTTGTAAAGTTACCTTTACAGTACAGGGATAGGATGAAAAATATTCAAGCAGAAAAGTAAGGGAGGTTAGGGAAAGAAGAGCTGGCAAAAAAGGTTCACAGGAAGGAGACTGGAAAGCAGTCATTCTACCGAGTGAAGAGGGTCTCCTTTTGGTATGGCACTTACAAATATCTGTATCACATTCAGTGTTCTCTGTGTGTGTGTGTGTGTGTGTGTGTGTGTGTGTGTGTGTGTGTTTGAGACAGGGTCTCACTCTGTCACCTAGGCTGGAGTGCAGTGGAGAAATCATGGCTCACTGCATCCTCAACCTCCTGTGCTCAAGCGATCCTCCCACCTCAGCCTCCCAAGTAGCTAGGACTACAGGTCCACACCACCATGCCCAGCTAATTTTTGTATTTTTTATAGAGATGAGGGTCTCACTATGTTGCCCATGATGGTCTCAAACTCCAGAGCTCAAGTGATCCTCCCACCTCAGCCTCCCAAAGTGCTGGGATTACAGATATGAGCCAATGCAATCAGGTGACATTCTTAATAAAATTTGATATCAGGTTATACAGCTAACCCCATTTTCACCTTCCTCTTCATCTGAATTCCTAGCCTAGAGAAGAAAGGTAATCTTTCTAGGTTTCTCAATGGCCAAAGGATTTGGTATTAATTAATCTAAAGGAAAATAGACATTCTTTCTATATCCAGAGAAGATCCTACTACTTCCAAGAGCTAGATTAACGTTCAGCAGTCACTGAGAAACATGGATGTTTACGTGGCTATGATTAGTTCCCTTGTGTAACTGTATCAGCAAGATACTTTATTCAGAACACTGATGTTTAATATGGTTTGCAGAGACAAATCTTCAGTAGTTAACAAAAAATAGAGTATTGGCCAGGGCAGTGGCTTACACAAGTAATCCCAGCACTTTGGGAAACCAAGGCAGGCAGTTCACTTGAGGCCAGGAGTTCAAGACCAGCCTCGCCAACACAGTGAAACCCCATCTCTACTAAAAATACAAAAATTGGTATTCTAGTTTTTGTGCTAAAAAAAAAAAAAAATACAAAAATTATCAGCCAGGTGAGGCAGCTCACGCCTGTAATCCCAGTACCGTGGGAGGCCAAGGCTGGCAGATCACTTGAGGTCGGGAGTTTGAAACCAGCCTGGCCAACATGGTAAAAACCTGTCTCTACTAAAAATGCAAAAACAGTTAGTCAGATGTTGTCGCACATGCCTGTAATCCCAGCTACTCAGGAGGCTGAGGCAGGAGAATCACCTGAACCCAGGAGGTAGAGGCTGCAGTGAGCCGAGATTGCACCACTGCACTCAAATCTGGGCAACAGAGACAGACTCTGTCTCAAAAAAAAAACCAAAAAAAACAGGGAGTAACATGGCCTATTAAGAATTTCCTAAGATGTTTTTGTGAGAAGAGTTTTCAGTATTACATAATAATATTAAGAGCTAAACATTTGCCTAGTGCTATGAGTCCAGCAATATGCTAAGTACTTTACAATTTTATGGCATATTTAATCCTTACAATGATCCTTTAAGGGAGCTACCATTATCCTTTTTTGATATAGTCAGAAGTTATAATTCCTAAACCATGAAGACAATTTTAATGTTAATTTGCCATATAGCTCCTTTTACTTACCTTCCTAAAAAGACACTTAAACAGTAAAAACAAGCATATATTAAAAAAAAAAAAGAACCTATCACAAAACTAGACTTGTTATGTTTTTTCTTCCCTCATTTAACTATGCAGCTAATCCCAGCTACCACAGTATTTTTTTTCCTCTCTCTCTTTTATTCACATCTACTGGTCTCACACATTTATTCTTTTTTTTTTTTTTGAGACTGGGTCTTACTTTGTCACCCAGGCTGGAGCATAGCAGCACAATTATAGCTTACTGCTACCTCTAACTCCCCGGCTAAAGTGATCCCCCACCTCAGCCTCCCGAGCAACCAGGACTACAGGCGCACACCACCACACCTGGCTAATTTTTGTATATTTTGTAGTGACAGGGTTTGTCTCACTATGTTGCCCAGGCTGGTCTCGAACTCCTGGCCTCAAGTGATCCTCCCTCCTTGGCCTCCCAAAGTGCTGAGAATACAGGAATGAGTTCCTGCGCTCAGCCTGACAGCCTACTCATTTCATTCTCCCCTTGTCTCTCAATGGAGAGATGTCTCCCGAACCAAGGTCAGTTCTTCCTCCTTCCTGTACCCCGGATCTCACCATACCTTCCTGCTTTCCAGGGATCTCCCCACATTAGCCATCTGCTCCTCCTTTTTCCTTTTTTTTTAGATAGGATCTCACACTGTTGCCCAGGCTGGAGTGCAGTGACATGATCTTGGCTCACTGCAACCTCCGCCTCCTGGATTCAAGCAATTCTCCTGCCTCAGCTCCTAAGTAGCTGGGAGTGCAGGTGTGCACCACCATGCCTGGATAATTTTTGTATTTTTAGTAGAAATACAGTTTTGCCATGTTGGCCAGGCTGGTCTTGAACTCCTGGCCTCAAGTGATCTGCCCACCTCAGCCTCCCAAAGGGCTAGGATTACAGGCATGAGATATCACGCCCAGCCTATTATCTACTCCTCCTTTTTTTTTCCTCTTCCTTACCTTCATATTCTACTCTACTAGCTCTTCTCCAGTAGCATTTAAATACGCAGAAAATTTCTCTCATTAAGAAAACATATGGGCCAGGTATGGTGGCTCTTGCCTGTAATCCCAGCACTTTGGAAGATTAAGGCAATTGGATCACCTGAGATCAGGAGTTTGAGACCAGCCTCACCAACATGGAGAAACTCCATCTCTACTAAAAATACAAAACTAGCTGGGCACAGCAGCACATGCCTATCCCAGCTACTAGGGAGGCTGAGGCAGGAGAATCACTTGAACCCAGGAGGTTGAGGTGCGCTGAGATCTTGTCATTGCACTCCAGCCTGGGCAACAAGAAGGAAACTCGTCTCAAACAAAAAAAAAAAAAAATAGAAAAGTAGCCGGACTTGTTGGGGGGGCACCTGTAATCCCAGCTACTTGGGAGGCTGAGGCATGAGAATAGCTTGAACCTGGGAGGCAGATGTTGCAGTGAGCCGAGATCGTACCACTGCACTCCAGCCTGGGCAACAGAGCAAGACTCCACCTAAAAAAAAACACAAAAAAAGGAACCAAAAAACAATCCATCTACCCAACCCATTATTATTTCAGTGACCAGGCCTCTCTTCCCCTTTAGAGGCAAAGTCCTTACATTCATCAGAGGAATTACGTTTCAAATTCCTCTCCTTTGCAATCTTCAAAGAAACTGTCTCTTATTCCCCAACACCCCGCCACTACACAGAAACTGTTGCCTCCAAGACTCATTTATTTATGTTGTAAAAATCTCACTTCCAGATCTGATGGGTACTTTCTTTAATTCTGACCTTCGGTGATGCTGTTATTAATACAAATCTGCAGATGTGAAAATAATCTAACGTGGCTTTCTGAGAGAAGTGAAGGAGGCAGAAACCACAGGGCACATTCTTAATATAGAATAGTGTACTGAAGGGATAAATACAGATGTTGTAATGAAGAGACAGAGAATGAGAGAAACATTGAAAGTACACATTTCAAACTGCTTAGAAAATGCTATAGAAAAGAACTATGCCAAGAATCTCAAACTCCGAAATCAATTAGGTACCTGTAAGGTAACTGAAAAAGACAAAGCAAGAGTAACAGGCTCAAATTAAACAAACGAGCTGTTGGAAATTAATTTAAAAAGAAGAGAGTTTTTAAAATTTGCAATAAATGTAACATTTATACTATATATAAGTAATTCACTGAGATAAAAATCTCCATGAAAAAAATCAATAATTATTGATCTGATCGATAATTTTAAAGCATAAATTTGATTTTTTCCACAAAAATAAAAAAATCAAAATAAAGACTACCACTAAGATCCCAATAGATTAATGAACAGAGGCATGCACAAATACATTTTAAAAAGGAAATAAGTATCAATAGTAATTAGAAATGAAAAACTTAAAAGAGCAGGAGTCAGCTCTATACCTGTTAAATAAAAGCCTGTGAGTGAACTAAAACACTGGAACAATGTAAACTGACATCATGCTTTTCAAAAGAAATTTTGCATTGTGTACATTTGCATATGAAGACTTCCAGCATGACTGATAAAGTGTTTCTTCTAAAAGAATTTACTAAAAACAGGCTAATAGCTATAATCTCCAAAATGTTTACTGGAGTCCTGAGATATTTATAACTGTTCCAGGGAGCACAATGAAATATTAGCTTCCAGGATTATAACTTAGTTAGAAATAGGGCCACAAAATTCAAGAAGCAGTAAGACATGTAAAATGTAGGTACCAAGGTGAACCTCATAAAATAGGTATCAGTGACTTAAGAATGGTAATGAAGGCCCCCCAAGTAGCTAGGATTACAGGTGCCCCAAAACGCCCAGGTGATTTTTGTATTTTTAGTAGAGATGGCCAGGCTGGTTTTGAACTCCAGACCTCAAGTGATCCACCCACCTCAGGCCCCCAAAGTGCTGGGATTATAGGCATGAGCTACCACACCTGGCAAAATTACCCATTTATTAAACAGTATAGTAACTACCAAAAATTTGTTAAAGTCCAAAGGCCTCAAGTGATTCTCCCATCTCAGCCTCCCAAAGTGCTGGGATTACAGGTGTGAGCTATCTCACCTGGCAAAATTATCCAATCCATTAAATAGTATAGTAACTACCAAAATTTTGTTAAAGTCCAAACCTGTTAGTTTTAAGCTCACTCTTTTTATTTAATTCTTAAATATTTTTAAAAGAGACAGGATCTTGCTATGTTGCCTAGGCTGGTCTTAAACTCATGGGTTCAAACAATCCTCCTACCTCAGCCTCCCAAAGTGCTAGGATTACAGGCATGAGCCACCACACCCGGCCCACTTTTCTTGTAAAGCAGTAAAAAGTTAGCATTTGCTGGATTGCAAAAAACAATCCCCAAGTACTATCAGTGTTTAATCATACTCTTATTAAGATGAAAATAATGAGAATAAACTGAATAAAGAAAAAAAAAGTGAAGGTTGATTTATTCTTTTATTAAAAAAAAAAAAGCAAAGTCATAGCACATAAAACATAAATGCTTTCATAGGATGTGCTAGAAATACTCTTTACAAGATAACAAAATAAAGATGTCCTAATCCATGCAGATGAAGTAATTCTTACCCATGGAAGTAATACTCCCATAGTTCTCCTTCCTGTCATCCCTATAAAGGGACTTCTGGGACTGGTCCAAATGTCCCCATTCCTCCAAGATGAAGGATACAGCCACATCAGCGACCTCTTCAATTTTCACCAACTTCTGAAACAGGAAATCTCTACTAAATTCCCATTCCCTATGTCCAAATTTGGAGTGAGGGGAAGAACTGGGCTCATGAAGAAAAGAAATGGGGAGGAACTGTGCCTCAAAGAGGGCAGGAAAGGACTGGGCAGAAAGGAAAAAGGCCAAAGGAATGAAGGCACCAACCCAAGATGGGCCTGGTCACTGGTTAAAGAAACAGAACTCCTGGTGATGGTTCAGGATGGGTCCTCTCTGAGGGCAAAGGGGTGCCAGCTCACCTGGGACCCAGTTGAGAGAAGTGAAGTTGTCAGCTCCTGGCTGTCCTTCAGGGGAAGGGAAGGAACTTGGAGAACAGGAAGGGCTGAGGGAGGAGAAAAAGAGGTTTAAGTGAGAATATCTTTGCACCCTGTTGTCATTGCCATCACATTCCTCTTCTGCTCAGGAATCTATAACAGCCCCTACTGCATCAAGGCCAAATTCTTCTGCCTAGCTGTCAAGACCCTCTAATTTCTGGATCCTCTCACACTCTGTTATTCCTCCTTTCCTCCAGACTTTCTACTTTCTACTTTGGTCAGGCATGTTGGCTCATGACCGTAATACCAACACTTTGGGAGATGGAGGCAGGCAGATCACTTGAGGCTAGGAGTTCAAGACCAGCCTGCCCAACATGGTGAAACCCTATCTCTACTAAAAATGCAAAACTTGCCTGGGCATGATGGCAGGGGCCTATAGACCCAGCTACTCAGGGGGCTGAGGGAGGAGAATTGCTTGAACCTGGGAGGCGGAAGTTGCAGTGAGCCGAGATCGCACCACTGCACTCCAGCCTGGGTGACAAAGTAAGACTCTGTCTCAAAAAAAAAAAAAAAGGATGCATTCTGCTTTGCCAAGATCAAACGTTATTATCTCAAAGAACCACCAAGTCCCACATCTTCCATGAAACTGAAGCATTCCTCACAGCACAGGGATGCTCGAGCTTTAATGTACAAATAAATCACCTACATCACAGGGGATCTTGGTACTTGCAGATTCTGACTCAAAAGGCCTGGGGTGAGGCCTGCTAGTTTGCAAATCTTTATTTTTTTATTTTATTTTTATTTTGAGACAGAGTCTTGCTCTGTTGCCCAGGCTGGAGTGCAGTGGCACTATCTTGGCTCACCGCAACCTTTGCCTCCAGGTTCAAGCAATTCTCCTACCTAAGCCTCCTGAATAGCTGAGATTACACCACCATACCCTACTAATTAATTGTAGTTTTAGTAGAGATGGGGTTTCACCATGTTGGCCAGGCTGTTCTCAAACCTTGGTGATCCGCCTGCCTCAGCCTCCCAAAGTGCTGGGATTACAGGCATGAGCCACCGCACCAGCCCCTAGTTTGCATTTCTAATAAGCTCCCAGGTGATGCTGGTGCTACTGCTCCCTGGACCACTCTTGAATTACCATGGCCTCAGAAACCCCTTCCAGAATTTCCATGGTTACTTTCTATTCAGTCAGGAAGTGTGTGTTAAATCTAGTCGTTATCTAAACAGAACAATTCTTACCTTGGGAAATTACTGTCTAATGCAAGCTTGTCCCACCTGAGGCCCAGGATAGCTTTGAATGTGGCCCAACACAAATCTGTAAACTAACTTTTTTTTTTTTTTGAGACAAGGTCTCACTCTGTCACCCAGGCTGGAGTGCAGTAGTGCGATCTCAGCTCACTACAATCTCTGCCTCCCGGATTCAAGTGATTCTCCTGCCTCAGCCTCCAAAGTAGCTAGGATTACAGGCGCCCACCACGATACCCAGCTAAATTTGTTTTGTTTTGTGTTTTTAAGATGGAGTCTCACTCTGTCTCCTAGGTAGGTGTACAGTGGTGCAATCTTGGCTCACTGCAACCTCCACTTCCCAGTTCAAGCCATTCTCTGGCCTCAGTCTCCTGGGTAATTGGGACTACAGACGAGCGCCACCCTGCCCGGCTAATTTTTTTTTTTTTTTTTTTTTTAATAGAATCATACTCTTTCTCCCAGGCTGGAGTGCAGTGGTGCAATCTTGGCCCACTACAACCTCCACCTCCCAGGTTTAAGCGATTCTCCTGCCTCCACCTCCCGAGTAGCTGGGATTACAGGCACGTGCCACCATGCCTGGCTAATTTTGGGATTTTTAGTAGAGATAGGTTTTCGCCACGTTGGCCAGGCTGGTCTCGAACTCCCAGCCTTAAGTGATCCACCTGGTTCGGCTTCCCAAAGCACTGGGATTACACGAGTGAGCCACCACGCCCAGGGCACAAATCTGTATACTTTCTTAAAACATTATAAGACTTTTTTTGCAATTTTTATTTTTTTAAGCTCATTAGCTACGGTTAGCATTAGTATATTTTATGTGTGGCCCAAGACAATTCTTCCAACGTGGCCCAGGGAAGCCAAAAGATTGGACACCCCTGGCCTAATGGGAAGGGCAGACAGGTAAGCCTTAAAGCATAGCATGGAGAGTGCCATGATGAAAGTTCACCCGGCCAGGCGCAGTGGATCATGCCTGTAATCCCAGCACTTTGGGAGGCTGAGGTGGGTGGATCACGAGGTCAAGAGATCGAGACCATCCTGGCCAACATGGTGAAACCCTGTGTCTACTAAAAATACAAAAATTAGCTGGGCGTGGTGGCGCGCCTATAGTCCCAGCTACTTAGGAGGCTGAGGCAGGAGAATCGCTTGAACCTGGGAGGCGGGGGTTGCAGTGAGCTGAGATCACCCCACTGACTCCAGCCTGGCAACGGAGCGAGACTCTGTCTCAAAAAAAAAAAAAAAAGGCCGGGTGTGGTGGCTCACGCCTGTAATCCAAGCACTTTGGAGGCCAAGGTAGGCGGATCACCTGAGGTCGAGAGTTCAAGACTAGCCTGACCAATATGGTGAAACCCTGTCTTTAAAAAAAAAAACCAGTTTACCCAAGTTCCCATGGGACCACAGAGGCAGGAGCACTTACAGAGTGGAGAGGGGGAGGCCAGAGCAGCAGCAAAGCCCTTCCCCAGAAAGTGATTCTGGGCAGTAGGAATAGAGATCAGGGAGACGGGGTGCTTTCCCTACAGCCAGAATAGCACGCACAACATCTGGACAGTCTCACCTCTGGAAGCTAGGGACCATCTGATCCCATGAGGTCACCTCTGCTTGCTCTTTGTCTAAGATCCATGGCACGTCTGGATCTCACCGTCCATGTGTATGCCCTGACTTGCACAGACCTGCCTGGGATTAAGCTATAACCCGACAGTTGAGATCCTGTTAGGATTTAGATCTGGAGTCCTGGAGATCTTGGGGCATCCGTGGCTTGCTGATTTCCAATGACTAGGAAATAAGGAGCAATCACATGAAAAGGACAGGACAGTGGTTAGAGATGAAAGCGAAAAGCAGAGAAAGGAGTTGAAACCGGGAGTGGCTAAAGACTGAAAACAGACATGGATGAAAGTGGTGAATAAGGTCTACGTCTGAAAAGAAAAAAAAATTAAAAAAAGAGAACAAGATAAATACACATCCGGGTGTGTAAAAAAAAGAAAAATAAATAAAAAAGAGAAAAAGAAAAAGGTCTACGTCTGAATGAAGACTAATAATAAACTGGCTAGGGTTTGGTGAACAGGGCAGAGAGGATGAGAAGCACCTAGAAACAGAGGACAAATGAAGCCTGGTGGAGAGAAACCCTGAAAGTGGACGGAACCCAAGTGACTTGAGGAGGGAGTGGTCTGTGCCTGAAAGAAGCTGGTGCTAAAGCAAAGACGAGGTGTGGCCAAGCGTAATGGCGCATGCCTGTAATCCCAGCTACTCAGGAGGCTAAGGCAGGAGAATCGCTTGAACCTCGGAGGCAGAGGTTACAGTGAGCAAAGATCGCGCCATTGCACTTGAGCCTGGGCAAAAGAGTGAGACCGTCTCAAAAATAAAGCAAAGACGACATGGCTCAGAAGAGGGGAGGAGGACAGATTCAGTCAGGCTGCTTGGGTTCAAATCCCAGCTCTGTTATTCCATAGCTTTGTGACTTTGGACAAATCAACTTAACCTCTTGATGCCTCAGCTTAATTTCTTTTTTTTGAGACAGAGTCGCACTCTGTCACCCAGACTGGAGTGCAATAGCGCGATCTTGACACATTGCAACCTCCGTCTTCTGCGGAGCTGGGACTACAGGTACCCACCACCACGCCCAGCTAATTTTTTTGTATTTTTAGTAGAGATGGGGTTTCACCATGTTGGCCAGGCTGGTCTCGAACTCTTGACCGGAGGTGATCTACCCACCTTGGCTTCCCAAAGTGCTGGGACTATAGGTGTGAGCCACCGCACCCGGCTCTGAGCTTAATTTCTTACGGAAGAATAACAGAAACAGCTATTCCACTGAGTTACTATAAGGATTACCTGTTGGTATACACAGGTGTGTTGTACACAATCCTAGTTGTTTCCCTTTCTTTTCTCAGCAGTTTAAAATTTTATTTTTATTTATTTATTTTTTGTATAGAGACAGGATCTCACTCTGTCACCCAGGCTAGACTGCAGTGGCATAATCACAGCTCATTGCAGCCTTGAACTCCTGGGCTCAAGCAGTCTCCCACCTCAGCCTCTGCTATAGCTGGGACCAAAGGTGTGCACCACCATGCCTGGCTAATTCTTGTTTTTTTTTTTTTGTTTTTGGAGACGGAGTTTCGCCGTTGTTGCCCAGGCTGGAGTGCAGTGGTGTGATCTCAGCTCACTGCAACCTCCGCCTCCCGGGTTCAAGTGATTTTCCTGCCTCGGCCTCCCGAGTAGCTGGGATTACAAGCACTCGCCACCACGCCTGGCTAATTGTTTCGTGTTTTTAGTAGAGACGGGGTTTTGTCATGTTGGTCAGGCTGGCCTCGAACTCCTGACCTCAGGTGATCCGCCCACCTCAGCCTCCGAAAGTCCTGGGATTACAGGCATAAGCCACCGCACCTGGCCATTTTTGTATTTTTTGTAGAGGCAAGTTTTTGCCATGTTGCCCAGGCTGGTCTCAAACTCCTAGGATCCAGACATCCACCTGCCTTGGCCTCCCAAAGTGCCAGGATTATAGGGATAAAGCTACTTTTTTTCTTCTACCAAAAAGAAGATCACTAACACCTGTGTTTAGCTTTCACTGAACACAGTTGAGAATTCCGAATTTTTCATTTGTTGCCCCTATTGACAAAGAGAGGAAAACCTGCAGAGGATGACTATTATCAGGCAATTCAGGAGATGACAAAGAAAGACAGCAGCCCTCTCTAATGAGAACGATGAAATTGAAAGTATAGAGATTCTAGAATAAATTTCAAATAATAACATCCTAGATAAATTTTCTTAAACTCAAGAATCAATGATGAACAGTATATTTCTAATTTTAAAAAGGAAAATGGCATTCTCATGAGTCATTCAACAAGGACTTCATCACATAGTATTTTACAATAAGATCCTGGACCATCGCATTTTGTTAGAAGGACTAAATTTGCTAAAAGCATTGTGTGACCATATTCATCTTTTTTTTTTTGAGTTAAGGTCTCACTCTGTCACCCAAACTGGAGTGCAGTGGCACAATCTCAGCTCACTGCAACCTCCACTTACTGGGTTCAAGCGATTCTCATGCCTAAGCCTCCCAAGTAACTAGGATTACAGGCACGTGCCACCACACCCAGCTAATTTTCGTATTTTCAGTAGAGGTAGGGTTTCACCCTATGCCCAGGCTGGTCTCAAACCCATGACCTCAAGTGATCAACCCGCCCTGCCCTCCTTAAGTGCTGGTATTACAGGCGTTAGCCACTGCACCTGGCCTCTTTCATCTTTTATGATGTTCGTACATAAAAATATACTTGATATATTAAAGTTTCTGGCCGGGCGTGATGGCTCACGCCTGTAATCCAAGCACTTTGGAGGCCAAGGCGGGCGGATCACCTGAGGTCGGGAGTTCAAGACCAGCCTGACCAACATGGTGAAACCCCGTCTTTTAAAAAAAAATATATATATATATATTAAAGTTTCTAAAAAGCTGTTTTTCACTATCCTTTGATTCATCTATAAATTATTCATAAAATGACTCTTAAAATAGAAAAAAATGAGAAAGATCTACTGGTCTCACAGGGTCAATAGCGAGATCTATTTTTCCTGGTACACTGAGGGTTAAATCAGTTCATCCAGGGAAAATGTTTAGAACAGTTCCAGCACAGAGTACTTGCTATGGAAGCCATATTGCTGCTGTTGCTGCTGTTATTTTTATCACAGTGAAAGGAAAGCTGGAAATGATTAGGGCAGGGACACATGTCAAGGGAAAGACCTGACCAACAAAGAGCACCTAGAAGACTGGAATTAAACCGAGAAAATACAGTCCCTTATCCACAGTCTCTTATCCACAATACTGAAATCCGAAAGCTTAAATACCAAAGGTGTTTTATTTCTTTTCATTAAACTTAGGCCTTGAAGTAATTTGACAGCAAAATGTGACCTGATGTGAAAGTATTTAAAAGTCTATTTAATCAACTTACTGTAAAAATGCACATATTTCACTGCAGAAATCTTAGGGTGTGTGATTATGGGATTGCTACTGTGATGTGTGATATATGAACCCTGTTGCTAGTGTGATATGTGGTATATGAATCATATTACCCAAAAAAATAAAAATTAAAATAAATAAATAAATTATATTACCTTACTAAATCTGCAAAATGCTGAATTCTAAAATATATCTGATACCAAGGGTTTCTGATTAGGGACTGTGAATTTGTGAACACATGTCATAATATAATATACAGCTGTTCCTTTTTTCTAACTTGATGTGTATCTAAGCCTGGTTCATAAAACTGAGGAAGGGAGGGAGAAGGAGAAAATAAATGTTTTAAAGGTCACTGTGAAAAGCTACTTCAAATTAGATTTCAATGTGAGTAAATGAGGAGCCAGAAATGAATGCAACTGGGAACTGGGGAGCTTTTTATTTTTTAACATAAGCATTAAAACAAGAAAATCTATGAGGGAGGCTGAGCATGGTGGCTCACACCTCTAATGCCAGCACTTTGGGAGGCCGAGGTGGGTGGATCACTTGAGGCCAGGAGTTCAAGATCACCCTGGCTAACATGGTGAAACCCAATCTTTACTAAAAATACAAAAATTAGCCAGGTAAGGTGGCAGGCACCAGTCATCCCAGTTACTCGGGAGGCTGCGGTGGGAGAGGTAGGAGAATCGCTTGAATCCAGGAGGCAGAGGCTGCAGTGAGCCAAGATTACACCACTGCCCTCCATCCTGGGCAACAGAGTGACTCTGTCTCAAAAATAAAAGAAAGGGAAGGCACAGTGGCTCACGTCAAAATCCCAGCACTTTGGGAGGCACTTTTGTAATCCCAGCACTTTGGGAGGCCAACGCAGGCGGATCACAAGGTCAGGAGTTAGAGACCAGCCTGACCAACATGGTGAAACCCTGTCTCTACTAGAAAAACAAAAATTAGGTGAGGCTCAGTGGTTCATGCCTGTAATCCCAACACTTTGGGAGGCTGAGGTGGATGGAACACAAGGTCAGGAGTTCAAGACCAGCCTGGCCAAGATGGTGAAACCCCTTGGTCACTAAAAATACAAAATAATTAGCCAGGCATGGTGGTAGGTGCCTGTAATCCCAGCTACTCAGGAAGCTGAGGCAGAGAATTGCTTGAACCTGGGAGGCAGAGGTTGCACTGAGCCGAGATCATGCCACTGTATTCCAGCCTGGGCAACAGAGTGAGACTCTGTCTCAAAAAAAAATTAAATAAATAAATAAATAAACAAAAATCTATGAGGGAGAAGCAAAAATCTGTGATACTTTTGTAAAAGACTGTAGATCTTTTAACAGTCCCTGTACCTGGAGCTGTCATCATTTGCATTGTAGCTTTTCAATGAAACTGTGGTGTAATTCCTAGGCATCCTAGGAATGGCTTTCATTGAACACCAGGAACTCAACTCCAGGTCCCCGGCCTTTCCCTACTTCTACACCCTGCAGGTTGTAGAGAGGCTGCTCAGCCTAGAGTCTCTAGCAGATGGTGCCTGCCACATAGCCAGCCACCCACTCTTAAGCCATATCTGTTCCACTGAATCGCTGAGCCTCACCATTTTCCTCCAGGAGATGAGGCTTCTGTGGCACTTGCTCAGGCTGGGTGTCCACGGTCAGGGGCTGGTGACTAAAGGACTCCTGCACTGCTCCAGGTGGTGCCATCTTCTGAGGAAGCACATCAGGGCAGGCAACAATCTAACAACCACAACCACAACCGATCAGCACAGTTACAGAGACAGCCATGAAAGAAACCAGTAGAGTCACAGTGGACTTTCATTCATCACTTTGCCAAATATTTAATGCACATCTAAAATGAGCCAGGCACCAATTATGCAGTTATTTAATAAACATGGTTTACTTCTAGTTGGAGAAGACGTTCATCAAACACATCAAAACACAAATAAATGCATAATTACAAACTGGGCTATATGTTGGAATGGAAAAGAAACTGATTCCATGAAACAGAACAGAGGAAACCTGTTTTAGACTGGGAGGCCAGGGAAGGCTTTCCTGAGGAAGTGTCCTTAAGTAAACACTGAAAGGGTGAGAAGAAGCCAGCCAGGAAAAAACACAGAAGTGACCCAGGCAGAGAGAACATTCAAAAACTCTCTCAGGGCCAGGCAGGGGTGGCTCATGCCTGTAATCTCAACACTTCAGGAGGCTGAAGCGAGAGGATCGCTTGAGCCCATGAGTTCAAGACAAGCCTGAGCAACACAGTGAGACCCCTGTCTCTACAAAAAATTAAAAATTAGCCAGGCATGGTGGCATGCCCCTGTGGTCCCTGCTACTCAGGAAGCTGAAGCGGGAGGATCACTTGAGCCCAGGAGGGCAAGGCTGCAGTGAGCTATGATCACACCACTGCACTCTAGCCTGGGCAACAGGGCAAGACCCTGCCCAAAGAAAGAAAGAAAAGAAAGAAAAGGGCCAATGTGGTGGCTCATGCTTGTAATCCCAGCACTTTGGAAGGCTGAGGCGGGTGAATCACAAGGTCAGGAGTTCAAGCCCAGCCTGGCCAAGATGGTCAAAACCCCATCTCTACTAAAAATACAAAAATTAGCTGGGTGTGGTGGCAGGTGCCTGTAATCCCAGCTACCTGGGAGGCTGAGGCAGGAGAATCACTTGAACCCAGGCGGCAGAGATTGCAGTGAGCAGAGATTGTGCCACTGCACTCCAGTCAAAAAAAAAAAAAGAAAAAGAAGAAAGAAAGGAAACAAAATTCTCAGGCAGAAAGAGGATGTCTGGTACAGTCAGGAAGCCATAAGAAGGCCAGTGTGTGAAGAGGAACAGGGAGTGAGAAGGGAAATTGGAATGGTCAACACAGCACTTAGGAAGTCACACTGGACAGATCAACACCAAGACTGAAGCGAGCTCAGGCCCTGCGTGCTACAGTCCTCCGCCTTTCCATTCTTGGCTCTTGCTCAGCCCTAGGAACACACAATTACTCTGCCACAACCACTCTCTAGAACCTGCCTATTCTGGCAGGAACTAGCTCACTACTAACATATTGGAATGTAGTGAGTTCCTATTCTCTTTTCTCCCTCCCTTAGGTTTCAAAGCACTTTCTTTTTTTAATCCTCCTGCTACTGGCAAAATGTGGTGCAGGAGTTCCATTAAGAGACAGCTGCAGGCTGGGCATGGTGGCTTATGCTTGGAATCCCAACACTTTGAGAGGCAGGAGTGGGAGGATGACTTGAGCCGAGGAGTTCGAGACCAGCCTGGGCAACATGGTGAGACCACACCTCTACTAAAAATATAAAAATTAGCCAAGCCTAGTGGTGTACATCTATAGTCCTAGCTACTAAGGAGGCTGGGGTGGGAGGATCACTTGAGCCTGGGAGGCAGAAGTTGCAGTGAGCTGAGATTGCACCACTGCACTCCAACCTGGATGACAGAGCAAGATTCTGTCTCAAATAAATACATAAATAAATAAAAATAAAAAATAAACAAACTCCATTATCCATAAAATAAACTACTTGACTGTATAAAAATTTTAAACACTGGCTGGGCGTGGTGGCTCATGCCTGTAATCCTAGCACTTTGGGAGGTGGAGGTGGGTGGATCACCTGAGGTCAGGAGTTCAAGACCAGCCTGGCCAACGTGGTGAAACCCCACCTCAAAAAAAAAAAAGACATAAAATGTAAAAAAAAAAAAAAGGAAAAAAAAATTTTAAACATTGGCTGGACATAGTGGTTCACATCTATAATCCCAGCACTTTAGGAGGCCAACACAGGAGGATCCCTTCAGCCCGGGAGTTCCAGACCAGCCTAGGCAACATGGCAAGACCTCATCTACAAAAAAAAATTTTGGGGGCCGGGTGTGGTGGCTCATGCCTGTAATCCCAACACTTTAGGAGGCTGAGGCAGATGGATCACGAGGTCAGTAGTTCGAGACCAGCCTGGCCAATGCAAAACCTTGTCTCTACTAAAAATACAAAAAGTAGCTGGGCGTGGTGGCAGGCACCTGTAGTCCCAGCTACTCAGGAGGCTGAGGCAGGAGAATCACTTGAACCCAGGAGGCAGAGGTTGCAGTGAGCCGAGATTGCACCAGTGCACTCCAGCCTGGGTGACAGACCAAGACTCAGTCTCAAAAAAATTTTTTAATTAGCTGTATTCTGATGGCAAGTGCCTATAGTCCTAGCTACTCAAGAGGATCACTTGAGGCCAGGAGTTCAAGGCTTCAGTGAGCTATGATTGTGCCACTGCACTCCAGCCTTGCCAACGGCCAGCCTGGACAACAGAGCAAGACCCTATCTCTAAAAAAAGAAAATGTGAAAAACAAAAATCTCCACAAGCAAAGACAAACAACAAACTGGAAAAGTAATGCTTACAACTCATATGACAGACACAATGCTTATTGTTTCTAATAAGTAAAAATATATAGATAAGGAATATAAACAGACAACTCACCAAAATAGGATACACAAATAACTCTTAAAAATATATGCTGTGGTCAAAAGAAATTCCAATTAAAATTTCACAGAAATGGCCGGGCGCGGTTGCTCACACCTGTAATCCCAGCACTTTGGGAGGCTGAGGTGAGAGGATCACCTGAGGTCAGGAGTTCAAGATCACCCTGGCCAACATGGTGAAACCCCGTCTTTACTAAAAATACAAAACTTAGCTGGGCCGTAGTGGCACATGCCTGTAATCGCAGCTACCTGGGAGGCTGAGGCAGGAGAATCATTTCAGCCTGGAAGGTGGAGGGTGTAGTGAGCCGAGATCGTGCCATTGCACTATAGTTTGGGCAAGAGAATAAGACCTTGTCTCAACAAAAAAAAAAAAAAGAAAGAAAGAAATTTCACAGGAATAAAATATTGCATCTTTTTTTGTTTGTTTGTTTGAGACGTAGTCTCTCTCTGTCACCCAGGCTGGAAAGCAGTGGCACAATCTAAGCTAACTGCAACCTCTGCCTCCCAAACTCAAATAATTCTGCTGCCTCAGCCTCCTGAGTAGCTGGGAATACAGGTGCGTGCCACCATGCTCTGCTAATTTTTTGTATTTTTAGTAGAGATGGGGTTTTACCATGTTAGCCAGGATGGTCTTGGCCTCTCAAAGTACTTGGATTACAGGCGTGAGCCACTGCACCTGGCTTAAAATATTGCATCTTATGTACTGGCAATCATCACAAATTTTGATAACATTGTGCTATCAGGCTATGGCCAAACAATTTCTCTCATACACTGTTGGTGGTACCCTAAATTATTATAATCTCTATGAGGGAACCAACCTGTCAACAGCTATCAAAATTACAAATGTACTTCTAAGCCAACAATTTTGAGTTTCAAGCATTCCTTCTACAATTAATTTTATATACTTATATTTTTTCAATTTAATCTTTTTTTTTAATTTTTACTTTCTCTGGAAACAGGGGGTCCCTCTGTCACACAAGCTGGAATGCAGGGGCAAAATCACAGTTCACTGCAGCCTCAAACTCCCAGGGGAAAGGGATCCTCCTGCCTCAGCCTTCTGAGCAGCTGGAAGTATAAGTGCATGCCACCATACCCAGCTAATTTTTTGTTTGGTTTTTCTAGTCGAGATGAGATCTTGCTATGTTGCCCAGGCTTGTGGAACTCTTGATTTTGTTTTGTTGTTGTTGTTGTTGTTGTTTTCCACCCAAATTTCATCTTGAAAGAACTCCTGGTCTTAAGTGACCCTCCCACCTCAGCTTCCCAATGTGCTGGGATTACAAGGATTAGCCACCATGCCCAGCCCATATATCTACATACACACATACATATGTATATTGCATATACGCATACATATACACACACATATGAGACATGCATTGAAGCAAAGGTTGTTATAATAATACAAATTTAGAGGCCAGGCGCAGTGGCTCACACCTGGAGACCCTACACTTTGGGAGGCTGAGGCGAGCAGATCACAAGGTCAGGAGATCGAGACCATCCTGGCCAACATGGTAAAATCCCGTCTCTACTAAAATACAAAAAATTGGCCAGGTGTGGTGGTGCGCGCCTATAGTCCCAGCTGCTTGGGAGGCTGAGGCAGGGGAGTCGCTTGAAGCTGGGAGGTGGAGACTACAGAGAACCAAGATCACACCACTGCACTCCAGCCTCGTGACAGAATAAAACTACGTCTCAAAAATAAAATA
This sequence comes from Cacajao melanocephalus, assembly GCA_963573385.1. NCBI lineage: Eukaryota > Metazoa > Chordata > Mammalia > Primates > Pitheciidae > Cacajao > Cacajao melanocephalus. The sequence continues at coordinate 85,198 of CAUYLG010019876.1, forward strand.
ATACAAATTTAGAAACAATCTCAAGGAACAATTTAAATGGAACAACTCAAACTCTTCCATAGAAGTTAATACAATGCAGTTTCAAAGAGTGAGACAGCTGTAGTGGCATTGGCATGGAAGAAACCAAGATATAAGAAAAAAAGAGGCAGAAGTCCACAGTGACTTAAAAGACATTTGTGTTTTTCCAAAGTATGAGACATATATATGCTTATACATACAGAATATGGTATAGCTCTGTAAGAATACACAGGTGAGAACTAGGTAGTTGAGAAGTTGGGGATGGGGAGGAAAACTTACTTTTCATTACAACCTTATGTACCTCTTTGAATTTTGTATCATGTCACTCAAAACATAAATACAGTAATTTTAAAAATAAATAAAATCGCAGATTGTCTTCTACAGGTTAACACACTGGATATTGCTTCTCTTTGCTGGAGTGGCAGGAAGTCACAGGGTACCTAATCCCAGGAGAACAAAAGAATATGAATGAAGCACCAGAGGGCTGAGAATCTCACCCCTGCTCAGCAGATCCTTCACTCCTCTCCTTCATTGCTCATATAGCTTCTCTTTGACTCACCTGCTGTCTGCGTTTCTCAAGTTCTCGCTGTATATTTTCTACCACAGCTACCGCCTCTTCTCCGCTTTCAGGGTGATGTTCTCTCACCCAAGGCTGGAACTCTTCAGGCAGGATAGTCAGGAACTGCGCCAGCACCAGCAGCTCCAGGATCTGCTCCTTAGTGTGCAGCTCGGGCCTCAGCCACTCACAGCAGAGAACTCGGAGTTGGCTGAGAGCCTCCCGGGGTCCTGAAGCCTCATGGTACTGGAAGTGCCGGAAGCGCTGGTAAAAAGTCTCAAACGTTGGCGGATTGTACTCCTGCATCCAGGTGCAGTCTTCTTCTTCCACCTTCACTATGAGAAGGTCTTCCTGCTCCTGGGAAGTCTCAGCCGGGGGGTCTAAGTCTATAACTTCCCGGGATTCGGTCATTATCATTCCAACTCAGAGGGAAGTCTCTAGAGGCTGGCTGTGTTACACTGAACCAATTGGTTTTCTGCTCTTTAAGATCTTCTGAAGGACACTCACAGTAGCATACAACCTACTGATGTATTGGGAATCATTATTAGCAAAGACAGATGGCAAAGAGGTCATCTGTACTAAAGATGACCACTCAACAAAGTAATTTACTTAAAAATAGGGACTACAAGGTAGCCATCACTTCACCCACAAAATGATGAGTTACAGGGAATATCCCAACATTTAAAAAATGTAAAAGAGCCATACAAATCTAACATCAGGCCCAACCTAAAACAGTTTTAGAGTGAAGAACTTTACATTCCATATAAATAACGGGACAAGACTAACTAGTCCACAAGCAGCCGCTCCTTCATAAGAGGACAAACATTAAGTTTGTCCTACCATAAGACAAACTTAAGTCGGAATAGGGGTGAAAATCATAATGGCCAAAACGGGGCCTGTCCTCTAAGCTACAAGAGCTTGACAGGCCCACGGGAGACTCCATAGGTCCCAAGAGAAGCAGCGTTTATAAGGTACAGATCTGGACCTGGATTCCTCAGAATAGCCCCTGACCAGATACAGATATAGAGACTGTGGCCTCGTCAAGGTTAGGGACAGGACCCCTGTCCAAACACAAAACCCCTGCCACCTCCCCTCAAGGTCCCACTCTTGGGGAGCTCTCCTGGAACATCAAGCTCCTCGCAGTCGAGGCTGGGAAGATGCGGTTCTTCCAACGGAAAGAAACCGAAGTCGACACTTCCCAAGACTTCCTCGCCGGAAGTAAGCAAGTCCAATCTTTCCCAGTGCAACGGGGTTAAACCCCACCCCTCCCCAGCACTTCCGCGTCCTCTCTAGGAATCCCGGAGGACCACGCCTCGCAGCCGGGGGCGGACCAATCGGCTGGGAGATGGGACGCGGGTTCCGAGTCCCACCCCACCCCCAGTGACTCGGCCGTCCCCAGGACCCCCGAAGCCAATGGCACAGCATCACCATAGCGGGAAGGCAAACGGAATCACCCTCTCCCCCCGCTCCACCCCAAAGCCATTCAAAGAGGCCGAGCTCCTCCCCTTTCGGTGGGGAGGGGCAGGGGCGGGGCCTCTGGGGTTGGGTGACGGGTGCTCGTGTCTGGTTGGCCAGGGAGCTTGCGCCTTCCCTTACCCGCAACGCTCTGCACCCCTATTCGAAGTAGGTCTGTACCTTGCTAAGAGCCCGCAAACCTCGCTTATGTTGAATTTGAGGCCCTTAGGTTTTTTCACCCGCATCTTCGTTCTCTCACTACCCACTTTCCAAACACACCCACCTCTTTACCACCGCAGTCGACTCAGAGGGCCAACATCTTCAACGTCACACCCGCGAGTCGCAGCGGCCAGCGGCTCCTGGGACTACAACACCCAGGAGGAGCAGCGCGGGACTCGCCGGTTGGCCAATGGGGGCGCGGCTCTCTTTGCAGGCTCTGTCTCCCGAACCTATCAGAAGGCGGCAGGGCCGGGAGGCGTGTCCTCGGGGTGGCTGGAAGGCTGTGGTTGGGATGAGGCGAGGCGTCCCTTTGAAGAGAGGGGCGTTGCTTGGCCAGGGCTTCCTGGGCCAGAGGGGTATCATCCTTAATGATACCTTTTTACGGCCAGCCGCGGGGGGCCCACGCGTGTAAGCCTAGCGAGTGGACAGGCAGAGGCAGCAGGATAGCTTGAGTCCAGGAGTTCGAGACCAGCCTGGGCAACATAGCGAGTTTCGCCGTCTATTAGTAATAATCTCTACTGGCCGGGCACGGTGTCTCATACCTGCAATGCCAACACTTTGGGAGGCCGAGGTGGGTGGATCACCTGAGGTCAGGAGTTCGAGACCAACCTGGCCAACATGTTGAAACCCCGTCTCTACTAAAAATACAAAATTAACCGGGTGTGGTGGCTGGTGCCTGTAATCCAAGCTGCTCGGGAGCCTGTGGCACGAAAATCACTTGAACCCACGAGGTGGAGGTTGCAGTGAAACAGGGTAGTGCCATTGGATAGTGCCATTGCACTTTAGCCTGGGCAAAACAGCAAGACCCCATCTCTTAGTAATAATCTCTCCTTTTCATAAGGGGCCTTATCGTTTCCAAGCGCCTGCAGTTTACAAAGCTGAGGGCAGGCAGGACAAGAGTCACTGTTGCCACTGTTTTACAGGCGCAAAGGAAGGAAATGCTGTGAAATTGCAGCATCTACAAAGAGATGAGAAGATATTCAGAGGTTAAAGGTCTCTTTTCAGGGTGCCTAAAATCTTCCATTGTACGTAGCTTCCTATCTAGGACCCAACCCCTGGGGAATGTTTACCTTGTCTGTATTTTTTGTGTTAGCGAGTTGGTGTAGAATTTTGCAGCTCTGGCTTAATTTTGTTGCTCTTAAATTTTTTAATGTATATAAAAGTTGCTCCAGATGGGCATGGTGGCTCACTCCTGTAATCCCAACATTTTGGCAGGCCAAGGCGAGAGGATCATTGAATCCAGGAGTTGAAGACCAGCCTGGCCTTTTGACCTCGTCTCTGCAAAATAAAATAAAATAAAATAAAATTAGTGAGGCATGGTAGTGCATGCCTGTAGTCCCAACTCAGCAGGCTGAGGTGGGCGGATCACTTGAGCCCAGGAGGTGGAAGCTGCAATGAGCTATGATTGTGCCATTGCACTTCAGCGCCTCAGTGACAGAGAGACACTCCACCTCAAAAACAAAAAATGTTTAAGGTGGATATTCATTTTTTTCTAATATACTTACTTCCATTTGAATTATTTATGAATATCTTTTGCATTTTAATAATTTATTTCTTAAATAGATAATATTTGCACGTGTCAAAATTGAAAAGGTTACTTAAAGTCTTCCTCCCATTCTCTTTCTACATTCATTTTTCTCTCTAGAGATACCCAAGACAGGCCGGGTGCAGTGGCTCACGCCTGTAATCCCAGCACTTTGGGAGGCCGAGGCGGGCGGATCACCTGAGGTCAGGAGTTCAAGACCAGCCTGGCCAACAAGGTGAAACCCTGTCTCTTAAAAAAAAAAAAAAAAAAAAAGATACCCAAGATAACTAGTTATTTATGTGCCTACCAAGATTTATTCTTTGACTATTCAAGTGAATGTGTTATGTGTAAATGGTAGCACAATTTACATCCTTTCTCCAAGTTACTGTGGGTTTTTTTGTTTGTTTGTTTTATTTTCAAATTCCCTACCTTTGAACAAGTTACTGTTTTTAATTCAATAAATCTTAGAGATTGTTGCCTAGCAATACATAGAGTTTTCTAATTCTTAATGTCTGAATGGTATAGCATTATTAGAATATACTATGCTTTATTTATTCCTTACTGGTGGGCATTGAGGTTATCTCTAGTTTTTTCCTGTAACAAGAAATGCTCCACTATATAAATATCCTTGTATAATGTCATTTTAGGCATATGCAAGTATAATTGTAGGATAAATTATTAGAAGTGAAATTGATGAGTCAAAATCTAAGATATACACTGTGTATATATTGTATACATATATTTGAAAACATAATATAGGCTGGGCGTGGTGGCTTACACCTGTAATCCCAGCATTTTGGGAGGCCAAGGTGGGCAGATCACCTGAGGTTGGGAGTTTGAGACCAGTCTGACCAACATGGAGAAACTCCATCTCTAAAAAAAAAAAAAAAGAAACAAAGAAAACATAATATATGTTTGAATATTTGAATAATTTACAAGTACTTTTGGCATTTGAATAATTTCTTTCTTTTTCTCTTTTTTTTTTTTTGACATGAAGTCTTGCTCTGTCGCCCAGGCTGGAGAGCAGTGGCACCATCTTGGCTCATTGCAGCCACTACCTCCCAGGTTCAAGCCATTCTACTGCCTCAGCTTCCCAAGTAGATGGGACTACAGGCGTATACCACCATGCCCAGCTAATTTTTGTATTTTTAGTAGAGACTGGGTTTCACCATGTTGGCCAGGCTGGTCTCGAACTCCCAACCTCAGGTGATCCACCCACCTCAGCCTCCTAAAGTGCCAGGATTACAGGCATGAGCCACTGCACCCAGCCTAATAATTTATTTCTTAAATAGGTAATACATTCACAAGTCAAAATTCAAAAGACTATTTAAAGTCGTCCTCCCCATTCTTATTCTGCATTCATACAGATATATGTCTATGTCTGTATTTATGTATCTGTTCTGACTAGATAGATGCCCTATATAGCACAAGGACACCTGGATAGGCTTTCATGAGTATAAGTGACACTTTATTTTTCTCTTCTCTGCCCAAGTACGTCCAGTAATGCAAGACTGCTTTCCAACAGTGGGCAAGTTTTCATGTGTTACTCCCAGGTGACATGCACACTTGCTTCCAGAGTAACAATGCTTTTTATCTTCTCAGATTCATATGTTGAAGACTTCAGTAGGGTATCTCTCTTCACTTTGCCTGTATGTTTCCTCCATCTTTCACATTTTTAGGAATTCAAAGAATTAATCCGCTGGTGTGCAGAAATGCTCTAACAACCTAATTCAAAGAAAGGTGATACATGTTGCAAAAGTCAGAGGTCCCCAAGACCACCCTAAGGATTGATAATTGTCTAGAAGGTAACTGGGTGCAGTGGCTGGCACTTGTAATCCCAGCACTTTGGGAGGCCAAGGCAGGAGGATCACCTGAGGTCGGGAGTTCGAGACCAGACTGACCAACATAGAGAAACCCTGTCTCTACTAAAAATACAAAATTAGCCTTGCATGGTGATGCATGCCTGTACTCCCAGCTACTCAGAAGGCTGAGGCAGGAGAATCGCTTGAACCCAGGAGGCAGAGGTTGTGGTGAGCCAAGATTGCACCATTGCACTCCAGCCTGGGCAACAAGAGCAAAACTCTTGTCTCAAAAAAAAAAAAAAAAAAAGGTAACTCATAAAACTCACTGAAAGCTGTTCTACTCAGTTACAGTTTATTTCAGCCAAAGGATACAAATGAAAATAAGCTGAGAGAAGAGGCACATAGGATAGGATTTAGGAGAGGTCCAGTCATGGAGCATCTAGTTGTCCTCTCCCAAAGAAATGGTGCAGACAGCACCAACATCTCCCAGCAATGATGTGTCAGTACACACACAGTATTGCTGACCAGAGAAGCTCACCTGAGCCTTGATGTCTAAAGCTTGTATTGGGACTCAGTCATGTAGGCCTGGTTTACTGTTTGTATGTCTGGCCTTAGTCTCTGCCCTCCCTACCACCATCCCCCTCCAGAGGTCAAGCTGATACCCCATGGTCCAAGGCACCTCCACCATTAATTACATTATTAACACAGATTGTCTGGCTGACTCTAAGGCAAACAAAGATACTCTTATCAAGCAGGATATCCCAGAGGTTTAGAGATTGCCTTCCAGTAGCAGAGGGCAAAGACCAAACTTCTCTTTGGACAACATACCACACATGTGTTCTAAGCTTTTTGGCTTATTTCTTTCTTTCCCCACTGCTACTCTTTTTATTGTTTTTTCATTTTTAAAATTTTTTTTCATAGATACAGGGTTTCTCCATGTTAGTCAGGCTGGTCTTGAACTCCCAACCTCAGGTAATCTGCCAGCCTCAGCCTCCCAAAGTGATGGGATTACAGGCATGAGCCACCACGCCCAGCCTAATCATGGTTTTTTTTGTTTGGTTGGTTTTTTTTGTTTTTTTTTTTTTTTTTTTTTTTTTTAAAGTGTCTTACACTCTCGCCCAGGCTGGAGTACAGTGGCATGATCTTGGCTCACTGCAACCTCCACCTCCAGGTTCAAGCAATTCTCCTGTCTCAGCCTCCTGAATAGCTGGGATTACAGGTGCATGCCACCACACACCTTGGTGATTTTTGTATTTTTAGCAGAGATGGGACTTCACCATGTTGGCCAGGCTGGTCTTGAACTCCTGACATCAGGTGATCCACCCGCCTTGGTATCCCAAAGTGCAGGGATTACAGGCATGAACCACCATGCCCATCCCCCACTGCTAGTCTTTTTTTTTTTTTTTTTTTTGAGATGGAGTCTCACTCTTGTCACTCAAGCTGGACTGCAATGACGTGGTCTTGGTTCACTGCAACTTGGCCTTCTGGGTTCAAGCGATTCTCCTGCCTCAGCATCCTGAGTAGCTGGAATTACAGGTGCCCGCCCCTACAGCCGGCTAATTTTTATATTTTTAGTAGAGACGGTGTTTCACCATGTTGGCCAGGCTAGTCTCAAAACTCCTGATCTCAGGTGATCCACCCACCTCGGCCTCCCAAAGTGTTGGGATTACAGGCATGAGCCACAGCATCTAGCACCCACTGCTGATCTTAACAGTCACTGATGTCTGATCGTACAACATTTGTAAACCAAGAAAATAGCTGAAGTAGCATTATAAGACTCAATCCTCTCCACTGTCTTTATGTGAAAAGAAAGAAAAAAAGAAAAAAAAAAGAAGATTCAATCCATAGGAGATTTTTGTTTTTTTGAGAGGGAGTTTCGCTCTTGTTGCCCAAGCTGGAGTGCAATGGCATGATCTCGGCTCACCGCAACCTCCGCCTCCCGGGCTCAAGCGATTCTCCTGCCTCAGCCTCCCAAGTAGCTGGGATTACAGGCATATGCCAACATGCCCAGCTAATTTTGTATTTTTCGTAGAGATGGGGTTTCTCCTTATTGGTCAGGCTAGTCTCAAACTTCTGACCCCAGGTGATTCCCCTACCTCAGCCTCCCCAAGTACTGGGATTCCAGGCGTGAGCCACTGCGCCCAGCTCCATAGGAGATATTTATGTCTAGTTATTAAACATGCCTGGATTGATTGTTTGGTTTGTTTGGGCGTGGGGTTGGGGGGTGGGGGGAATCTTTGCCTCCTAGTCGTGATCTTCAACCATTCCCATCTCTGGTTCCTACCCTGTCCCAAGATACCTCGCAAATCTTCTAACACATATCTCCCCAAACCACCAAAATATTAATGTGTTCCAAGACCCTTTTCTATGTGCCAAGTATTCAGGGGTAACCAAGACAGACAATAAAAACTTATTTTGAAAGAGCTTCTGTGTGATCTATTAAAAAGTCAACAATGTTCGAATAGTTTTTCTGTTTAAAAAATGTTTAGGCCTGGTGCAGTGGCTCATGCCTGTAATCCTAGCACTTTGGGAAGCGGAGGCGGGTGGATCATGAGGTCAGGAGATCGAAACCATCCTGGCCAACATGGAGAAACCCCATCTCTACTAAAAAATACAAAATTAGCCAGGTGTGGAGTCGCATTCCTGTAATCCCAGCTACTCAGGAGACTGAGGCAGGAGAATCGTTTGAACCCGGGAGGCAGAGGTTGCAGTGAGCCGAGATCCTTGCCACTGCACTCAAGCCTGGCAACACAGCGAGACTCTGTCTCAAAAAAATTTTTTTTAAATTTTTTATAAAGACGCAGTCTCACTATGTTGCACAGGCAGGTCTGGAACTCCTAGGCTGACGTCATCCTCTCATGTTATGCAAGTCACCAGCAGCTTGACATCAAGCAGGACACTTTGTTTTAGAGACAGAGCCTTGTTCTGTCACCCAGGCTGGAGTGCAGTGGTGCAATCATGGCCCACTCTAATCCTGAGCTCAAGCGATCCTCCCACCCCAGCCTCCTGAGTAACTGGGACTACAGGCACGAACCACCACACCCGGCTAAGTTTTTTATATTTTGTAGAGATAGGGGTCTCGCTACGCTGCCCAGGCTGGTCTCAAACTCCTGGCTTCAAGCAATCTTCCCTCCTTGGCCTCCCAGTATGCTGTGATTACAGGCAGAAGCCACTACGCCAGGCCAGCAAGTTCCAGATCAGCCTAAGCAACATAGTGAGACTGTGTTTTTATACAAAATTTAAATTATTATTATTATTATTTTGAAACGGAGCCTCTCACTCTGTCGCCAGGCTTGAGTGTAGTGGCGGGATCTCGGCTCACTGCAACCTCCGCCTCTTGGGTTCAAGCGATTCTCCTGCCTCAGCCTCCCAAGTAGCTGGGACTACAGGCCTCAATTTCCTCTTCTTTGTTAGGATCAAAGTCGTTCACAGCTAATGTACATAGAAGCACTTAGTTTTGTTTTTGTTTTTTGTGGGGTTTTTTGTTTGTTTGTTTGTTTCCAAGGTGGAAAAACCTTTTTCCAACCAGGACAACATAGTGAAGAAGGAGCAAACCCAAGGAATTCACCCGTCCCTAGAAAAAAATTAATAAAGCCGGGCGTGGTGGCGCGCACCTGTAGTCCTAGATCGTTGGGAGGCTGAGGCTGGAGAACTGCTTGAACCCGGGAGACAGAAGTTGCAGTGAGCCGAGACCGCGCAACTGCACTCCAGCCTGGGCGATAAAGCGAGACTGTGTCTATTAAAAAAAGAAAAGAAAGGAAAAAAATTTTTTGTTTTCTCCAATCCTGAAGGTTCCCACGCTTGCCGGCGCTCGGCCACCGGCTCGGACTCCCGTATTTCCCCGAGCAGCAGGAAAACGCCAGGACCCACTGGGCCTGGCGGGGCGAAGGCGGTAAACAAGTGAGATGCACCTCACCTCAACGGGCGCCTAGAGAACCCCGGAAATGCAGGGAAGGACGCCGCAGGGAGTTGATGACGCACTTCCGGTGTGGGGTGTTATTTTTGGTTGCGGGACTGGGGGAGTCGTAGGCACCGAGCTGGAGATAGCAGGAAGTGTGGGAGAGGGGCTTGGCGTGGCGTGCCAGGTGTTTGGGATCAGAGGGTGGTTAGGGGCGGTGAGTTCCTTGGGTTTGCTCCTTTTTCACCTGAAAGAAAGACTCCAGGAAGGGCAGCACATGCCGGAGGAAGATGAGTTCCAGCTTGACCACCCAGAGGCGCTGCAGTGACGCGGAGTCGGGACCCTGGGTGATGGCTGGAAGGTCCAGGGACGCCGCGCAGTCCCAACGCGACAGACTTTTACCTGTGAAGATGGAGGAAGACTCACCCGGAAGTTGGGAGCCCAGCTATCCCGGGACTTGGCCGGACCCCGAAACTTCTCGACAGCACTTTAGGCAGCTGCGTTACCAGGAGGTGGCGGGACCGGAAGAGGCGCTGAGCCGGCTCCGAGAACTCTGTCGTCGGTGGCTGAGGCCCGAGCTGCTCTCCAAGGAGCAGATCCTGGAGCTGCTGGTGTTGGAGCAGTTCCTCACCATCCTGCCCGAGGAGCTCCGGGCCTGGGTGCGAGAGCACTGCCCGGAGAGCGGAGAGGAGGCAGTGGCCGTGGTGCAGGCTCTACAGCGAGCGCTCGATGGGACCTCACCCCAGGTGAGAAGTGAAAGTCCCTTTCTGGGGGTGTAAGTGTGGAACATAGGCGTGTATGGAGAACACACACAGAGGCTAACATGGGGAAACCCTGTCTCTACTACAAATACAAAAAATTAGCTGGGCGTGGTGGCGGGCGCCTACTCGGGAGGCTGAGGCAAGAGCATTGCTTGAACCCGGGGGGCAGAGGTTGCAGTGAGCCGAGATCGCGCCACCGGACTCCAGCCTAGGCGACAAGAGCGCCACTCCGTCTCAAAAAAATAAAAGAAAGAGAAAGCACTGATCCAGGAGTTAGGAGATCCAGGTCCTAGGAACCATATCTACCCCTTCCAGTCATGACCTAGGCTTCTTGGGCCTCTGTTTCCTCCTCTGTAATCTGGTACAATTTAAATAACAACAGAAGGCAGCTCTGCCTTTGATTTCTGGTCCACTGCTGCATACCTGCGTACACCTTATTTACAGTGCTAGTTTTTTGGGGGGTTGCAGATATTAAAATAACAGAAGTGTGTGAGACCCTTCAGAAGGTTATGTTGAGAAATAGAATAATATTCTGAGACTCTACGTTAGTGGTTTTGAAATGTAATTTGGATGTGCTGTTTATGAGATACAGTTCACAGTCAGTGTGAAATGTTAATCTTTGTGTGTGTGTGTGTGTGTGTGTGTGCGCGCGCGCGCCCAGGCTGGAGTGCAATGGCGAGATCTCGGCTAACCACAGCCTCCACCTCCGGGGCTCAGGTGGTTCTCCTGCCTCAGCCTCCCGAGTAGCTAGGACTAAAGGCATGCACCACCATGCCTGGCTAATTTTTTGTATTTTTAGTAGAGACGGGGTTTCACCATGTTGGCCAGGCTGGTCTCAAATTCCCGACCTCAGATGATCCACCTGCTTCAGCCTCCCAGAGTGCTAAGATTACAGGCATAAGCCACCATGCTTGGCGAAATGTTCATCTTAAAACATTTTCCAGACCAAAAAAAAAAAAAAGAGCATTTCATATTTCAGCCACATGCAGGGAAGTTTGTCAACCTCGGCACCATTGATATTCGTGCCAGTTGCTTTTTTGTTGTGGGGGTGGAGAGGGGGGCTGTCCTGTGCATTATAGGATTTGTGAGGCAGCATCCCTGACCTCTACCCACTAGATGCCAGTCACCTCACCCCCACTTCCACCATCACCCCTTGCGATAAGGAAAATGTCTTCAATATTGCCAGATGTCCCATGGGGTGCAAAGTCACCCCGGGTCTAGAACTACTGATCTAGTAGGGAAAAGAATTTTGAAAGGTTTGATCCTGCATTTGTGTCTGTGTTTGAGTAGACACAGTCCTGTCCCTGCCTGAAGGCTCTGGGTCAGTCACTCTCCTTCCTTGTGGAGACGTAAGTCCTCTGGTCAAACTCTTCAAGTAGAATGCCATCCTGCTCATGTGAGTCTTCATCCACTTAATCTGCAAGTGTGTATCTCCCTTCCAGAGACTTCCTTTAGCTATAATTATAAACTAATGGCTGCCTGGCATTATTAAAAGCCCTGTTGCAAGAAGAAGGAATATTTGTAGAGGATCTCCTAAAGGATAGACAGTCGTCCTTCATTTCCTCTGAAAGTCTTGACATTTCCTTTTTCTTTTTTTTTTTGAGACAGAGTCTTGCTCTAATGCCTAGGCTGGAGTGCAGTGGCACGATCTTGGCTCACTGCAACCTCCACCCTCCCAGGTTTAAGCGATTCTCCTGCCTCAGCCTCTTAAGTAGCTAGGATTACAGGCACCCACCACCATGCCCAGCTAAT
>CAUYLG010019877.1:0-28545 GCA_963573385.1 Cacajao melanocephalus
TGTTTTTTTTTTTTTTTTTTTTTTTTTTTTTTTTTTTTTTTTACAAGGGATTTTTAAACAATAGCATAAATAATGGGTTATCCATGAAAAGATTTTTTTCTACTTCTTTCAGACACACTGGTGGGTGACAGCCTGACATCATCCTGGAAATTTTCAAGGATAAGAACTCATGCTTTTCAGGAGAGGCTAACTTTTGCTTAAACTTTGCTTTATATTTCCTCACACTTATATTTCAATATGTTTTTTTATTTATATATGTTATATAAACATCCTTTATAGATTATAACCTAATATTATGACATCTCCTTTGAAGAATGATTAGTTTGAGATGTGGTTATATGAAAAAATTTACCTGTATTCAAAACAGAAATAAAAACCTCTAAAAATAAATAAGGAAGAAAATCCCAATGGAAGAATGGGAAAAGACTTAATAAAATCCAAATTGCCAATGACCATGTAAAATATGACAAATCCCACTAGAAAAAAGGAAATAGAAATTAAAACATTTTCCTCAAGTTCAAATTGGCAGATTCAAATAATAATTCCAGTTATGAATAAGCATACTTGGAAGCTCTCATATGTTGTTAGTGGGAATATAAATTTTAAACTAGTGGAATATGAACACTTCCTGGGAAGAAATTTGGGAATACTCCCAAGAAAAACTTTAAAAGTGACAACCTGGCTCCTTTTTTAAATTACTAACTTAGATTTCATTCAGGCTCTTCATACTGTTTGGATATAGGGATTTAAACAAGGCCAGACAGGAAGAGGCATATATATATATATATATATATATATATATATATATATATATATACACACACACACACACACACATGCACACACATACACACACACACACACTTTTTTTTTCTTTTTTTTTGAGATGAAGTTTCACTCTTTGCTCTTGTTGCCCAGGCTGGAATGCAGTGGTACTATCTCAGCTCATTGCATCCTCTGCCTCCCAAGTTCAAATGATTCTCCTGCCTCAGCCTCCTGAGTAGCTGAGAATACAGGCATCTGCCATCACACCTGGCTAAATTTTTGTATTTTTAGTAGAGATGGGATTTCACCATGTTGGCCAGGCTGGTCTTGAATTCCTAATCTCAGGTGATCCACTTGTCTCGGTCTCCCAAATTGATGGGATTACAGGTGTGAACCACCACACCTGGGCATATATATATTATACATAAAATTACTCTAGGTATAGAACATCCGATTTATCAACAATTACAATTTTATTTGAGTTAGTGCCCTGTTTACTGTCTAAAACTAGTTGCTACACCTATATACTTGAAAATATTTTGAAAATTAGAGGCAAAGCACAAGCAAACAAAAAATAGACGTATTACAGAAGACCTTTAACATATATTCAGTGCCTGAATTATTATTGGATTATTGATAAATAAATCATTCTGCACTACTAATGAGTGCCACAAATAGTGTTTATTAAAGAAAACCTTAAAGGTCACAAAATTAAATCTGGAAAAGATATTTTCTATAAACACAGACAAAAATAATTTATAATCACTTTATTTCTTTTTCAAAATACATATGAAACAGAGTAAAATTATATTTCAAATGCTTTCCATTTTCTTTTACAAAAGTAATCATAAACTGTATACTTCATAACAGCTTTGAGGTTTAATTGTTACTTAATTCATCTGAACCTGACAAATATATTCACACATTCTAAAGAAGACATTGTAAAAATACTGCATTGTGCAACATCTTTTAAAGGTGGTTGCAAAAACATTTGGTCTAAGTAATACAATTATATGCTGTCAAGTTTCACAAATGACTGTTTACCATACAAAAGCCAGAAACATGAATTTCAAAAGATTTTAAAATTTCCATTCTATAATGTGGAAGCCAAAGATATTGATTTGAACAATGGCCAAGTATTAAATCACGAACTTCAGCTGAAAAGTCACCTTATGAACAAGGACTGAAGGTTCAAAAAAATCAGATAGAATGGACCCAGATAATTTGATGTTATACGTGAAATGATGACTTTTAGTAGTTCCTGTCAGTTTAGAATAATTGGCAACATCTTGGACTATTTATTAGTGGACTCATCACATTTACAATGTGAGGCAGTTCTTTTCAACTTTGGCTTCTTTATCCTGAAATAAAGGTTTCACTTCATTGTCCATAATGTCTCCATATTTGCAGGTAAAACTGATCACTTCTTTCAGTTGGAAAGGTCAATATTAAGTTAATGTGAATGACACCAACTTGGGCTGGACTTTTTGTCTATAAGACAAACTATAAATGCAAATATTTTGTATATTAGAGGTGGTCTACCTGCTTCTTATTTATACAGTGATACAATTTATGAAGCTATTCACACTGGAGATTACTGTGTTCTTTAAATGGAAAGCTTCAGGGTATTTTTAAAGACAAAAATTATAATAAAACTCACAAAATGATCTATATAGATATAAGCAGAACAAATCATGCATTTTTTTGGTACAGAATAATTCAATGACTAGTTTGTACGTAGCCTTAGGGATTACAGGTTGTTTTGGGTCCATAAACTTTATGGAAAAATCATAGCTGAATATAATTCCTATATTGATGTTCAGAATAGGAAAATTAAAAAGAAAACAATTTTCAAAGAGATGACGAAATAAACATCTAATGCATTAACCTTCCAACATCAAGATTTATTTCTCTTTACACTTTTGACTTATATCTATAATATTCACTAATATCCAAATAAATTATTTTTGAGGGAACAAAAACATGAAATTGAATAACTGAAATCCACCCACCCTGTGCAGTAAATAATGGGATCTGTATACATACAACAGATAACACTTACAGCAAAATTTGAGGAGAAAATGGCTTATTTTTACCCTCTGGTGACAAGATCAGGCATAAATTTGCGCTTTGGAGAGGCTTCTCATGATCCAGGTGAGTTTAGAAGAAATTATTGTCAGTTTGAGATAAAAATATTTCCATAGAAATGTATCTACCAATAGCAAGTCATTTCTAGTGTCTCAGTATAGAATAATTCTAATCAATTCCTCCTGGCAGGAGTATGTTTAAATCATTTCAGGCATGAAAAAGGCTATCCTTTCTCTTAAACATCTTCTACTTATTTTTCAGTCACCACTTCTAGCATTTGAAATGTTTGTGTTCAATAAACTGTTAAGTCCCACTTCCACTTCAGCCTTTAATTTAGTGCTTTCTTTTTTGAAGTCTCTGTAACATGATGTTGTCATGCCACCAAATCACATCCTGGTTTCTTATGTTCATGAGAACAGGGTGAAAGTGAAAATAATTTTTTACTTTGATGAGAAGACACTTGAACTGAATATTAATTAATTGTCACTGTTCAAATACACATCTTTTGGGATAACTGTTAACGGTAGATGACAGCTAATTACCAATACATCTTTTATTAAATTACCATTCACTTTAATTAACAAAATATTGAGTAAATATAGAAGTCTTTTTAATAAAACACAAAATTCTTACCTAAAAGGGTATCAATGAATAACATATTGGAAAGAACATTTAGTTTAATTAGCTGTTTCTCATACGAAATATAAACTCATTCTTTTCTTCGAAATGATGGGTCATTACAGCAGGTTCAGATGAATCACATCCTGAGCCATGCCACTGAGTTAACGATTAAATGCTCTGTCATACGGTTTTTGGGAACAATGTTAAAGCATATACATTTCTCTAAAAGTTAAAACACACAAGTCTTTTGATTTTGCATCTTGATATCATGTTTCCATATGCTTTAACTTCTTTGCTCAACTATCATTTAATTACTTTATTTTACTTTCATTCTTTGACTCATTTCTCATTGACAGTAATACATTTTTAGCCTAAAGCTTATAAAAGTTTGGATCAAGTAGAGTACCTCAAAACAACTGGAGTGGCTTCAAGAACAAGTAAAGAAAAATCTGTATTTTCTTTTTATTTAGTATAGGTCAAATGACATTCTCAAATCCTTATTCACTCCAGGTGTTTTTTATTATCAGGCAATTAAATTATCTGGTTATTGTTACAACTAAGGTCGCAAAAAAAAATCAGACTAAATTCTATAAAAATATATGTTCTTAAATAATATCAAGTACTCTTTTTGAGGAGGTAAAGAAATGATCACATATTGAATGTCAACATTTCATGTCCCTTTATTTGTAATAGTCTTTGGCTCTTTTGGTAACTGATCCTCAAATAAGTTATATTTTGTTTTATGGAAAGTAAAAGTTGACCACAGGGGTGGAAGTTTGGCTTTTTCAATTTTGCAGTGATTAATCATTAAATGAAGGCTTTAGGAGATGGATAGCTCTTTACTGAGTTGCAAAAATTTTAAAATAATAAATATTAGAGGAGAATAAACACAGTTGAGAATGTCAATTAAATATCACCACCAAATAGGTTCAAATATATTTGCTTTTATTTATCGAAAACCTGAGTCAATATTGATCAGTTGTGATCTCCCTGCAGTAACTACAATGTGCACACGCTTCCCAAAACTGCATAAGAAAGTGAGTGCTTGGCTCTGCTTTCCTGTCTGTATTTCCCAGGCACTAGTCCTAATGTTACATGTTGCTGAACTGTGAATATTCAGTATAGAAATTCTTACATGTTAAATGAGTCTCAGAAACACAGGGTCGACCTGACAGAAACAATTGTTGGGAAAAATATTATTAGGAAACCAGTGTGAAAAACACAATGTTCTGAGTTTTATGAAAAGATAACACTCCACAAACATGAATGTTCTTTTCATATTCAATTCCCTCATTCCCCTGATTTCTTGGTGAAACAGGTAAAGAAAACACAAATCCCCCTCCCAAAACTAAGAAGAATATCAGTATTGTTTGCTAATGAATCAACTTACTCTTTTACTAGACTTATATTTGGTAAGTCCCTGAAATTAGACATTCATTATATATCTGAACTACAACTTCATGTGTCGGTACCGTCATTAAAATGTGATGTCCCACACGAGGAGATTTCTAACATCAAACCTTATTTTAAATATTGAAACTAAAAACATTTCATCTTCAATTACAAGCAGAAAGATAAGTTATGTGTATATGAATGTGTGGGCTGTGCAGAGTGAGGGTGTGTTGTATTAAAATGTTAGGATTACATTTTTATAATATGAACTGTCATTTTTAACAATCATACCTTATCAATCTGTGCATAAACCTTCCTCCTGAATTACATGAAAGATGAGCTGTGATGAATTTCCTCTGCTTGATCTCTTTCTCAGGATTAACACATATCCTTGCATGGCGAGTTTACTCTAACTCCAAGAAAACATTTAAAAAATTATTTTAAAAACTTATTTTAATCTACAATTCCCATATTAGAGTCTTCTGATTGGCCAGTGGTTTACATTTTTACATCACAAGCATTGGCTTTTTCTCCTTAGGAAGTAAAGAAAAGCATGAGTTTCTAACAATCAATAAAAAGTCCTTAAAATATGTTTTTGGGTGAAAATAATTATAATACTCACTTAGGAAATATAATTGCTAATTTACTTTAAGCTGCAGTTATATCTACTAATAAAACAATTGGCTCCAAAAATGTCATTCTATTAATAGTATAACCTTTTGTCTTCCCATTTGAAAAGTTTTATTTCCCAATAAAACAAAGAGTTTCAGAATGTAAATGTCATCTTTCATTTTACCTCTAGCAAATAATTCTTTTAGGCTTGACAAGGTAGCCAAGTGTTTTCAAACAGCTTTCTTCTATTATTTTCAATGAGAAAATGTTAGCTATGAGTACTTGTTTTCCTTAGGGTAGTATAAGCATTTTTGAAAAATCTAAGGCAGAACTGTGTTTGCCTTTAAAATGTTAATGTGCAAAATATTTACCTGTTAATTAATAGTAATGCCATCATTACAAGAGATGGCAACAAAATTTCAAGGCTTTAATTTTTTTTTAATATTTAGAGATAATGGGATTTTACAAAAATAAAAATTTCATAACTGCTGAAAAATTTTTCTCATCCGAGTAAATATGTTTTTATTTTCTTGCCTTTTTTTCAAAAAAAAAAAAAAAAAACACACCAATTTTGAAATAATCTTGAAATAGGCACTATCTATACCACAAATCTCAAAAGTAAGGTTGGGATAATTCAGTATAGATATCTTCCAATAGGGCCTGAAAATGAGACCAAATATGTTGACCTGATTTAAAACAAAGTTCTGTCTTGTAAAAACATTTGCATAGTTTTTACATCTAGTGGCCTGAGCCTTGATCCTTATGAAGGCAAATGCCTTTCATGCAAGGACTGCAGTCCTAGCCTTTAGATTAATTTGTTTATTATTATTATTAAGTATTGACATTGTATTATTAATATTTATGGTATATTTCTACATTTTGCTGAAAATAAATCATCCTTGAAGAAAATACCCAATTTCAATGATTAGCTTGTGACTGGGTGTAAGAGTCACCATTACTGTGTACAATTTAAACGATGATGAACACAGAGAATATTGTTGTTCCTTTGGTGTCTGTTAGTATGGTCTTTCATAAACACAGGGTCTATATGATAGCTTCAAGTCAGAAAAAATACATGTCACAAAAAATACATGTCACAGTACTTGAGAACCTTGCAATCACTTAAAAAATTAACTTCTGATTCTTTACACTCAGAAATACTAGTGCTACATTTGAGATGATTATTAGAATTTTAAAAATATCAGTTAAACAGTGCAACAGATATTTGAGCTAATGTAACAGTTAAACAGTATAAAATGGTAGCCATAATTGCCCAAACTCCATTTTTCAGCCAATAAGTATTACTTCTTAAATTTATATTCAAACGATTCTTTAAATTTACAGTTTTGTCTGTGTGTTTTAAAGAACAAGCTTGAGAGACAAAGTTTTGAGTTTAGCAGAGCCAAACTTCACCAAGAAAGCAATTTTATGAGAATGAAAGAAAAGTATTATCAGATAAGTAACATTAACTCCTTTTAAGTTTATATAGAACCACATGCACAATTGGAAATGAACACAGTATAACAAAACCAAACCCATACATGTGTGACATGTGCTACTTTATACAATAGCAGCATAAACTATATTTAATTTTAGATAAATATCAACTGTTTAAATAAATATTTCTTTGCTTATGCAAAGAATTACAACATATTCAACACTTTGTGCTAACAGGCATTTGACATGAAGGATAAAATGCCTTATGCAACTAAGGACTATACGTATTCAAGTAAAACGTATTAAGATGTTCAAAGTTAAAAAATCGGCAATAAAAGTAAATAAAAAATTACACATCAAGTTTGTTCATTACTATGAATATATTTTAAATGAGGAAATCAAACCTTCCACTTTTTCTTTTCTGATTCAATGAGCACATGGTCCTAGGTTCTTAATATCATGGTCTTACTTTGGAGGCATTATGGTGTGGAAGGTGGTTTGGGAGAAGGACAGGATCCTTGACTATCAAAACTGGTTGCCCGGCCAGGTAACTGAAAGACAATAATTTCATAATATATGATTTAGTACAGAAATATAATACAGTGGTTAATTGTTGCTCCCTTTAAATAGTGATTATTCAACCACAATATGCAAATCTCTGAAGAAAAGAAATACATGACTCCCTTTGCCCTTCAGAACTTACCTTCTCTGCTACCATGAAGAGACACAGATATCTCACAGAATGTAGGCAGAGCACGGTACACAGACGAACATGAAGCAGCACTATGTGGATAACTATTTATGACTGCAGAATAATTTCAAATTTTACAACAGGTTTTTGGCTCTTTTCTATAAAAAATAAATGGTTTACTTTAGTGAGGGGCAATTGCTAGGAAAGAGCAGTAAGAGGTTCTAAACACAAGAGACTGCACTCCACTTGTTCTAAGGCAGGAGGTGATCACGGAGGCAGTTAATGAGATGAGAAGAACGGCGTTTGGCAGATGGGAGCCGCAAGTGACAGAATGTTCTCACAATCCTTAAATGCCTATGTGTATTTAAAAAGTTTAATTACAATAAAACAAACAATTATCTAGATAAAAAGAAACAGATTTTCTACATGATACTTTAGTCTCTGTTGTACCAACAGACCCAACTCTCGAATAACTGTTCCCTTCTCATATTTATGCCTTCTGTGACAAAAAGATATATAATTATATACTTATTTTTCCCATAATGCACAATCCAGCCAGTTCTTAGGTCCCAGTCCATATATTCTGTTTGACCAATGAATGCAGGAGCAGAGATTAAAAGGAGCTTTTGCTGGATAAAGTACATTTACACGACCTTGTTCTCAATAACTATCTGGGATCTTTTTCTGATGCCTATATTGTGGCTTATCTTTCTGTATATTCTATTATGACTAAAAGGTGTCTACATGTTCCTAAACACAAGCAAGTGCCTATTATACAACTCCCCTTCATCAGCAAAATGTATACCTGCTTATTAAGCACTAATGAATAATTAATATGCCTTGTGTCATAAAGCACCTTTTCTCTTATTACTTAACAATTCTTGCTCAAACTCTTTCATTTCTCTCTGCATCTTCCCTGTGAAGCCTATAGAGGCATGCAGTTCTGTTTTTGTTAAGATATGGAGAAGTGTAATTGGAGACAGAGTGAACAGCCTGCTCAGAAGTAGACAGCCAGAGGAACAAGGATTAGAATCCACCACTCCATTCAGAGTGAGTTCCTGCCCAGCATGGCTCTACTCTTCTTTTTAGATTTTTAGAATTAATGTTCACTTTTCACACTTAAGAAAAGATGAGAACCAGGAAAAGAGTAATAATTATACAATAAGCAGTAAAGTGTACTTTAGACAACATCCACTGTTGAAACAAATACTAACTTTCCAAGACATGAGCTACTCAGAGAATACACACGTCTATACTTATGAAGTCCTAGGGGAAAACACCAAGTGACTCTGTGTGTGTGTGTGTGTGTGTGTGTGTGTGTGTGTGTGTGTTTGTAGATGCATTTGCGTGTGTGTGTCTGTCTTTTATGATTTATACTAAATTATGAAGTCCGATAAAGACTTGGCACATTCACATATAAACAGATATTGATGACGACAGTTCACCTGTGTGAGCATGAAATGCTCATTTGGTATTCATCCAATTTCCCCTACTGTGTCCTGAGTAACACAGCCAAGATTACATTTTTGTGTGACTAAACTGAGAGTAGAACTTGGTCCCACTGATATTTAGTCAATGATACTGCACAGCCTCTTCCATTCAATCCAGTCCCTAGTGACATAACAAGAAACACTAAGTACTTAATAGCATTTCTTTAGTTTTACTCTGAGTTTACCACTCTTTCAGAGTCATAGCAGTAACCTGCCTGAGGTTTCACAATAAGCAGTCACACAGCAGAGCCAGGCCTTGAACTCAACTAAACTGACACCTCAATATTTTAAAAACCTTGGGCAGTTTTACTTCGTAACCAGAGTTGAGGGAGACATATCTTTCCCCTTATGCTGAAAAGTTTATTAGGTGACAGTACCTCTAGTTAGGGATTGTGGAAAACTTTAGGTAAGGTGGCTGCTTTTTTTGCAGAAGAGAAGGACAAAAATGCAGTTTCCAGTTAGTAAGAAACTTACTAGATTGCTTCAGCACTCACTCATGTAAAAGTTTTCAGGCTATGCAAAAAAAAAAAAAAAAACCAAAAAACAAAATAAACAAACAAAAAAAACCCTTGCAGTTTTTAATGGGCTTACTGTACAAAAGAATATGAAGCCCAGAAAATGTAGTGGTTTTTTTAAAATCCAAGAAGGCACACAGAACTTTGAATATTAAATATTAGAAACTGTGGGACAAAAGCAAGAGCAATCTTTTTTTATTTTTATTTTTTTTAACAAGGGTGAATATATAAAATGTCAGATAAAAGTTAGCAGATAAATAGTATTACACAAAAGAGACAACAAAAAGGGCAGATGTAAGGAATTCACAAGCTTACCTCCAGCAAGGGGTGCCAGTGTGTTATTGGTTTTCGATGATAGGCCAGCATTTCATTCCAGTGGTCTCGCCCAAGACCCTCAGCGTCCAGTCCTGTTCTACATACTCCTATGACCTCATTGTGTCCTACCCTAGGATTTGTAGAATATTATACTTTCGTTTCCAACATTCAAAGATAAAAGGAGTTTCACAAATCTTAGTAGAACTTTAAACCTATGATTAAAATATTAGATGCTGTAATTTTTCAGATTATACTACTTCAGACCGAATGAAATCTCTTAAGTAAATAAAAATTTACTAAACAGTATCAACATTCAAAAAATGAATGTATATAAGAGGTAGACACAAACCATCTCAGTGCTTTGTAGTTTAAGCACATTTCATCATAATAAAAATAGCATGAATGAGAAATACCAGTAGGTCTTTACTTATATGATGAGTGTTTTTCTTGGAAGCAATCTCATTTAACATAAGTGATGTAAAGCAAATCTTGTTCTTTCCATGAGGCTTAATGTTTTATAACAATGTTTAGATTTCTCACCAAGAAATACAGTACCAATTTTCTTTAATTGGCTCTAAATGATATGTCCGTGTTACCACTTGCATTACAATTAAATAGAGCAGGATTATGTTCAGTTGCATGGCATTTGATTTATTTTTGGATAACAGAAAACATGCTGAACAATGTTTGCATTTTCTGTTCATGTCCTTCTTTCACAGCAATGAGTCAAGATGATAATAATAACAGTTAATACTTTTGAGAGCTTATTAGATGCAGTGTCCTAGGTAATTTAAAGGTACTGACCCACTTAATTTTCCCACCATGACCATGAATATCATTATTATCATTCTCCCATTGTACAAATAAACTAAATGGCCAAAAGGTTAGGAGCTGGCCTGACTTTACACACTTAGTAAGAGGCAGAGGCAGGGGCTGAATCAAACGAGTTGTTGACTCAAGAGCACATGTGGTTAAGTAGCTTCTCAAGAATGGAATGTAATTGAAAGGAGCTTTCAATTTTGACAGCCATCTCCAAATATACTTTTGAGATGATTTTAGGACATTTCATTCCTTTTTTCCCCATCATTGATGTAGATATGTATATGTAGTATTATTTTCCTTAATATGAAATTTCGCAAACAAGCATGTTTTTAGGTACAAAATTTTTGTCTTTCTGTGTATATCCTATTAGCATTCATTTCCCTAAAATTGCCCGAGTGACAAATGCTCAATTGTATCTACCTGCACTTATTGCTGTGAGAAATCAATAGGGGTATTGGCAAAGCAGAATGGGGCTCCTGATGAAAACATCTGCAACATTTTTAGAGTTTGAAACTTCAACTAATTCAATATTTCTCTCTCTCTTTTTAAACAGTAGTTGCAAGTTAATTTTTTTTTAAGTTATAAATTCATTTCTAATAGATGGTGCTTGCAAATTTTATTTTTCAGTATTTTTTTTCCCTAGCTCTAAGCCAGGGAAGAGCTCATTAATTTCTCTGTTATAGGGTCTTGGTTATGATACTATAAAATGGACACTGTGTGTGTATTTGAGAAGAAAATAAATGTACTAAGGTACTGTTTATGTGCTGATAATTTTGCAGGTTAAAAACACAAGTATGCATTTCCAAAAAATTTATCGATATAAAAGTCAAAATAGTAAGAGAAAGTATATAGTAAGGCCCAAATAAGAGACAGAAGCCTTTGGTGGGACAAGAGTTCAGAGGAAGAAGAGGACTGGTCAGCAAAGCAAGATTTACAGAGGTGCTGACATAAGTAAGGCTGTGGGGTGTTGGTGGGACAAGATACACAAAGCTGGGGGACAGTGTAGGCAACGGGGAGCGTGGGAGGGCAAGAGTAAGAGCTGCAGTGGGAAGGATCTTCAGAGCTGCATAGGGGAGGCTGCAATGTTTTCATGAGAGCAGGAGTGACTCAAAGTGTGTGACCTGGAAGAGCTATCCAGAAAGCAATGCTTTAAGATTAATGTGAAGGTATCAAAGCTGTATTCTTATGGCTACTACTCACTTTCCACTCTTATTCCTCGTTGTTCACAGTTCTATATGATGCTAAAGTTTTACAAATGGGAAAAGTGATTCCCAAAGTGTTATGCAGCTTGTCCTCTCATGTAGCTAGTTAATGATAGAGCTTGGGTAAGCATCATGATATTCATATTCCAGCCTAGTTGATAAAAAAATTCCATTGATTATAATCTCTGTTGTTACTGTAAAAAGACTCCACAATAGTGCTTTCTTGAATATATTTGATACTACTTCTGGACCCATTCTTTCACTAGTCCCAGGTGAATTTTAATTTAAAGACGACTTCTTTTGGAAATGAAAATCCAGAACTATAAAATAGAAAACAATGAATTTTGAATTAATCATTATTCGCTCCTCTGATTTAAATTTAAACTGTTGTAGCAGTAAATGACCTGAAAAGCTGAGTTTGGCCTGTGCATGACTAGGGATGGCTGCTCTTCAGTGAGTAGACAGATACACATACCTGTCGTAATCCATGACCGCAATGGAGAGGCTGACCTGGTCCACGTTCTCTGGAGGGATGTCAAAAATAATGGCCTCATTGTACACAGGGTTTAGAGTGTTTTTCTTTGTAGTTGTTTTCCTCTTTTTTAATCTTCGACCTTCACACATCAGAGACACTTTGACATAAGGATCTAGGAATAAAAGGGTAACTTTATTAAAATAAAAGTAGCAGTACAAAGTATAAATAAAACTGCAGTTTATTATTACTAAATAAGACCTATAGTATTAAGGCCTATATTAAGACCTTTAGAATTACCAATTTTAAATTTGTCTCAAAAAAAAAGAATAATTGTAGTAAGGTTAGTTTCTTTCAAAATGGTTTAGAGTAAGAAGATCAAAACTTGTGAAAGACTTAGCAACACTGTACCTAGACAGATAGAGATGATCACAATAAGTAGAAATTAGAAAGTAAAAAATATATGTGGAATCTTCTTCAATTACTTTTGAAAAAGGACCTAAAATTAGAAATATCATTTGCTTGATAAGGAATTTGGATTGAAAAAATGATTCTTAGAAGTGATTTATTGCATGCACAATGGTAAAGGATAAAAAGGGGGATATTTGGTTTAAAGATGGCCACACAGAAAGAAGGCTCCTGATATGACATTATCTACATGATGCCAATTACAAGAGAAAAATTTAGTTGGGCTACATTTTTATAGGCCAAAGGGATCAGATAACTGTTAACAAGTTCTGCTACAGCAGACTTGATATCTATCCTATTACCCTTACCACCTTAAACAGAAAAACTGCTATAGTATTACAGAAAATTATATGATGGTTATGCAAAGTTTCCAACAAGCCTTACTTTTGCACCTTTTATTCAAAGCAGGCATGGTTTTGGGAGGCGATGTTAACATTGGGTTGAGCACACTAGATAAACAATCAGTGTCTGCTCTCTTAATTTTTTTCCCCATTCTGGCCATCCTCTAACTGTAGCACCAATATTTCTTTTTTTCTATTCCCATAGTAATACACTTTATTTCCATAGAATAAGCCAAAATGATGGCAACATTAATTTATTTGAGCATGTGAATGCTTCTTAAACTCTTGAAATATGTAACTCTATATTTCCAAGGCATTCCCATCAAGAAGCAAGGTATTCATGACTGGCAATAGGGTATGTAGAGGAAAAGAAAATAATGTTAATATCTGTTTCCCATTTGTTTTTTAATTTTTAAATAATAGGAAGGATGTCCTAAGGAGAAGCTCATTTCTGTGATACAGCTTTGTGTTTGAGCCCACAGACCTAGGCCTTCTAATGAAAAATGGGAATGAGAGGTATGAATTACCCTTTGCAACTCCCATCACCTCTCCAACTATGTTTCTCTGCTTTTGACAAGGATAATGTACTGGCTCTTTAGTTGAATTACAAGCCTGTTGTGAGGATTAATGAGGAGGTGCTCTCAAACCATGCGCTCCTCTGATGAAAAGCTTCATATAAATAAAATGTAATCTTGCACTTAATTATAACTTTGATGTTGTTTCCTTGTCTCAAAATTTGATCTCTTTTCATACATGGTTAAAAATAAGAGAGTAGAATAAACAATTTGCAGAGTATACTGTTTATCTTCAATTCCTCAACATTTACTGACCCAAGACTTTTTCACCAAAATTAATGTAGAATTTACTTGTTGTTTTACTTTCACACTATGTATTACAAATTAAAAAAAAATGAACATCATGACATAGTTCGAAAATCCATGATCCAGAGATATACAATAAGTACTCTCCTTCCCATTTGTCTTCATCCCTCTTCATCCCTTAGTTTTTGTATATCACTTGGGTATTTTTAATACAAATATTAGCAATATGAATATATATTCCAAATTTCCCCATTCTTACACAGAAGGGTGCATAATATTCATGTTAATTTTTTACCTCCTTTTTAAAAACCACTTGTACATCCTAGAGCTATTTTCACACCAGAATTTATAATTCCCTTATGTTTTTTGTGATGCAAATTTGAGTTTTGTTGTTCTGCAATACCACAAATTATACATCTTCCCAAAATGTCATCCCTTATTTCTACCACTATTTCTTATTTCTGTTTACTACAACAAACACCTACCAGTCTCCCTACTCTTCCTTTATCATTTTTCTTCCACAGAGCTGTGCCAGTGTTTATGTATTAAATTCTAACTAGTTACTCAGAACTGCAGTGAATTAAATAAAGGGATGAAGAAGCATGAAGTGTCTTTATCTTTTTATCAAAGTTAGCATAAGAGGAATTTTCCTCAAGAACTTCTTTCAGAATCTTCAAGACACATTAATTTATTTTATTATTCATTTCAGACACCACAGATGCACAAATTTTTAGTTAGGTGGCAAAAAATGCAAATGCAAACGGTGGTTGTGAAACATGGCTATTTCTCTGCAGGTCAGGTGAGGGGGAATAAATTCAGAGTAAATATATCTTCACATACCCTCACTCACAGCTTAAAGGCTAGGAATATTCCCTTATAAACAACTGACTAGCTGAAAGTGGGGGAGTAGATGGTAAATTATGTATTTTTGAGACAGTGCTAAATTGGTAAATTGGTAGAGAAAGAAATAGAAACAAGAACTCAAATTCAGATCTATTTGTTAATACATTTTAAAAATGTCATAATGATAATGTAAATAAAAGGTGAATTGGAACATTTTAATTTGTAATTTTTTTTCTTTTGTAGTACTCCATTATAGACAATTAATTCAGTAGTCATGTATCATTTTAGATTCACGAAATATTTTATCTGGGAATGTGCCCTTGGTCCTATGGCCATCGTGTACATACCTGATGAGCCAGTAATATCCATCGCCTTCAGATTTCTGCACTTAATCACCGTCAATGTCATACGCCCAGCCGTCGGCAAGTAACAAAGGGAAAACATGATCTCACCCAGGTCTATACTTTCCTAGAAAGGTAATTGGAATGTTAGCAATTTCAAACATTGAAGAGTGAAAACAAAAGATAATAAAAGATGTTGAATAGAAAATCACTTTAGAAGAATATTGGAATGTCACTTTAAATTGTTTTATTGGGGATAATAGAGATAACATTGCAAGAAAGCTATTCTGAATGCAGTAAGCAAAAAGAGTCTATCCCAGCTGCTTATCTGCTATCTCTGCTTGTATTTACAAGAATCTCAAACTTAACATAGTCAAAACCAGACTACTGATTTCAGCCATGCCCTATCACCTTCCAAAACTGATTCTTCCATCAGTGTTTCCACAATCAACAAACGGCATCACAATTCACCTAAAGGCTGAAGCCAAAAACCCAGTACTGACTTTTATTCTTTTATCTTCACCTCTATGAGCAACCCATGGGCAAGTCCTGTCTACACTATCTACAAAGTATATCCCAAATCAGTGACTTTCTTTTCAGCTCTACTACTCAAGCCTCCATCTCCTCTTGCCAGGATTACCTCACTAATCTTGAAAACAAACCTCTCATTCCAGAAGTTAATCTTCACAAAGCAAAAGATCATTTATGAAATGCAAATCTCTTGCTTAAAACTGTTGAAGGGATCACAACTGTAGTGGAATAAAGTCCAAACTCCCTACCTGGCATATAAGTGGAATAACTTCAAGTCCTGGTATGCCTGGGACATTCCTGGTTTATACCTATTGTTATGGTGTCATTACTAAGAAAAACCCTGTCCACATTTTTTTTTTTTTGAGACAGTCTCACTCTGTTGCCCAGGCTGGAGTACAGTGGTGTAACCTCAGCTCACTGCAGCCTCCACCTCTTGCATTCAAGCGATTCTCCTGTCTTAGCAACCTGAGTAGCTGGGATTACAGGCATGCGACACCACACCTGGCTAATTTTTGTATTTTTAGTTTTGACTGTTGGCCAGTCTAGTCTCAAACACTTGACCTCAAGTGATCTGCCTACCACAGCCTCCCAATCTGTCCACATTTAAATATGTCTTTGTTTGACTAATACATTTGAAGGACACACACATAAGGTTTATGCCATCTGTGCCCTACCTTTCTCTCTAATATTTTCTCATTTCTCTCCCCTCCAAGGTCTGATGCAGACACAAATGTCTTTGTGTGTGTGTGTGTGTGTGTGTGTGTGTGTGTGTGTGTGTGCTATTTAAACCAATGAAGTTTGTTCTTGCTTTGGGGCCTCTGTGTGTATTTTTTCTCATTGACTAGTGCTTCTTTCTCTTAAATCTTTACATGGCTGACTCTTTACCATGCAGAACTCAACT
The DNA here is from genome assembly GCA_963573385.1 of Cacajao melanocephalus. Taxonomy (NCBI): domain Eukaryota; kingdom Metazoa; phylum Chordata; class Mammalia; order Primates; family Pitheciidae; genus Cacajao; species Cacajao melanocephalus. Next base: position 16,669 of record CAUYLG010019877.1, read on the forward strand.
TAAACAGCATCTCTGCAGCGGGGCCTCCACCCATCATTCATTCTGAGACCGCACACCTTTCATATCCTATACTCACTGCACTCCCAGACCCTTCACATATTTTTTGTAGTACTATTGTCTGATGCCACCTTTTAAATTCTTTTTTGTTTGTTTCCCAGACTCCCTCATATAGCACCCAGGAGAGCAGGGTTGTTGGCTGTCTTATTTTCTAAAATGTACTGAAATGCATGATGCATAGCTGGTACATATCGGTGCATATTTTTTGAAGAATTGAATACATTAATTAATCTGAATAAAACCTGATCTGTTGTTTTTCATTTTTATAAAGCAGGACTGTCCACAGTGCCCTGATATAGATTTATATGTGGTCTTTGACTGCATAGATAGTGGACAAATGAAAATGAATGTGGTCAATGGACAATTTAGGATGCCCCTCAAAGAGTTGTTTACAGGAGTCAATAAAATCATGCCTGGTAAGAAATTTGTGGCAGGTTTACGTTTGGGGGAAATAACTTGCTGATTATGCACCCAGGTCCACAGAGCTGGGTTCTTATACATTTTTCATGACACACTATTAACATCTGTTGGGATTACTCATACAGCTCAGGTGCTGATTTACATGATTCTCCTTTCTTTATTCATGGTCTAGAAGTTAGAGACCAGTAACTCAGGGTAAAAACTTTAATTAAATTTGTGTTTGACCCCAAGGTCTCTACTATTTAATGGTGAGATCCTGGGAAATTCAATTAAGTTTTTAATCTGCAAAACTTCATTTTCAAATTGAGAATAATGCCCACCTCACAGGGTTTGTAAGCATTAAAGGAGATAATGTAAATAAAGCATAAGGCACTTTATACAGTGTTTGGCATGTGATAAAGAATGATGTTTTGTTTACTACTGTATTGCTAGCATACAGTGCCTTACATGTATCAGGCACTCAGTAAGTACTGGATAAATTAAACTCAAATTAAAGAGATAAATGAGAAGCTTAATAAATGGAACTTAATAAATGAGAAGCTTAATAAATAAAACTCAAAGAGATAAATGAGAAGCTTAATAAATGGAAGTGATTATTATTTTGCAAGAATATTAGTAAACAAAAAATATTTTGGAAAAAGGTATATCCAAGTGGATATCCTTTGTGCTAGTGGATTGCTATAGACTAAAAATAGTGAGGGAGATCCCATACAAGAGGGTTGAGGAAAAACACAAAGAGCACAACCTCCTGCTGAAGAAGGAACCTCTTCCTCCTTCCAACTTTTTTTTTTGAGACAGGGTCTCTCATTCTGTCACCCAGGCTGGAGGGCAGCAGTGCAACCATGGCTCACGGCGGCCTCATGCGATCCTCCCACCACAGCCTAGCTGGGATTACAGGCATGTGCCACCAAGCCTGGCTAAGCTTTGTATTTTTTGTAGAGACAGGGTTTTACCATGTTGGCCAGGCTGGTCTTGAACTACTGGGCTCAAGAGATCCACCTGCCTCAGCCTCCCAAAATTCTGGGGTTACAGGTGTGAGCTATGGCAGCCAGCCAACATCTAATGATTTTTGAGAATTAAAAATTAAAACAGTGGTTGGTGCTGTAGACACCAAGATGGACATGGTTCAGCCCCTGGAGGTCTCAGTTGAGAAGAAAGTGAGTAGGCTTTAAAGGGCTAAGAAAATAAGTCTGAATGCTATTTTTATCTGTTGATTCTCTCCTTGTTTCTCTTTGTTTCTTTGTCTAAGCATTTCTTCAGGCTCACTCTTTGGGCTTAAATTTTCTGCCTGACAGCCATTCCCCTTTCCCTCATTGGGTATTTCTCCTTTCAGTTGCTATCAATAAGTGTGGGCATGCTTTGTTGTCAGCTGGTCAAATTAAAGAGATCTCTCTATGAATGTAGATCATGACACCAAATTTCATTATGAAATATGGTGGGGGTAGGCCGGGCACTGTGGCTCACACCTGTAATCCCAGCAAGTGGGAGGCCGAGGTGGGTGGATCACCTGAGGTCAGGAGTTGGAGACCAGACTGACCAACATGGAGAAACCCTGTCTCTACTAAAAATACAAAATTAGCTGGGTGTGGTGGTGCCTGCCTATAATCCCAGCTACTCGGGAGGCTGAGGCAGGAGAATCGTTTGAACCCGGGAGGTGGAGGTTGCAGCGAGCTGAGATCAGGCCACTGCACTCCAGCCTGGGCAATAGAGTGAGACTCCATCTTGAAAGAAGAAACAAAAAAACAGAGTGAGAGGCTGAGGCAGCAGAATCGTTCGAACCTGGGAGGTGGAGGTTGCTGTGAGTTGAGATCGTGCCACTACACTCCAGCCTGGGGAATAGAGTGGGACTACATCTCAAAAAAAAAAAAAAAATTCAAACTCCATGTAGCCAGGAGTTTTAAGAAAACTGGAATGAACTGGGTGGTAAAAATTAATGTAAGGGATGAATGCATAATAACTGCACAAAAGTTTAAATCTTCATTAAATGAAATTTTTCTTTCAAAAGTGTGAAAAGAACAAAGTGCCAACATATTGCAAAGGGCAGAATACTCTCTAAGGTAAATACCAATATTCTTATTTAAAATCTGGAAGTGATCTAAGAGAGTATCATGAGAAAGTGAAATTAACGAAGGTAGGTGGCTGCGTGACCTTTAAAGGGACCTATAACATATGTAACGCAGAACTCTAGAACTTGGTGACAGTGCTATGAGATACCATGTGCGCTAATTTTTGCTGTCCTCCACTGAGTCTATGCCCTTATTGATAGTTCAACTCCAGTGAGCAGGTAAAGTTTTAAGGCTGCCTCTTCTGTCTGCCTCATGCCACTGTGGTTTATAATCCTCATTCCCAACAATCCAATCTCTCTGGTGGCCACTCAAGAACCAGGAAACAAATTGAAGGTCTCTAAACATATAGCATTAATATAAGGAAATTATACAATAAAGTTATTTATATAAGAAGTCTATATCATTTTTTTTCAATGCCCATTTGCTATTATTTTGGTCAAAAGTTTAGCAAGATTGTTTACTTGCTATATCAATCTACAGCAGGTCAAATCTCACATATGCAGTGTGGTCATGGGCAAATTAATAGCAGTAAGTCTAGTGAAGACAGCAAGAAAAAAGCGACAAAGACACAAAACTGCTAAAAAACAAAAAAGCAGCAAATATTCTAAAAAGAACAGCAAATTGGAATCACTTTGTATTGGGGTAATTATCAATAATAATGCCTCAGTAACTTAACATTTTATTACAGACTTGAACAGTAATTAATATTTAAAGTAATGACTTTGAGTCGAGGTAAGCAAATATATCCTATATGTTCAAGAAAAGAGAGACATGTACACCATTTTTCAGGTTATTTTTATCCAAAATGCAAAACATTTAAAGTGGTATTATAATTTCAGCTCAAAATGAGAAAGGCTTCGAGTTTCTGCAAATTGTGTGTAGTCTCATTTTCTACAATTTTTTATAAAAATGAGTTTCCCATATCAACCCCTGAAAAATTTTTGTATTTTTGGGCAAATAACCATTTGAAAGCCTGCTATTAAGTCTAAGATGCAGTGTTCCACAAAATTTATTATGGGTAAGAAGGTTTTTACGCCATTCTCATACACACTAACTTATTTGGCTGAATAATCTCAATGATAATCTTCAGAGTTCCTACTTGGAATAGGGGCATATGAAAAAAGGGTAACACTGAAGATGGCTCAGAGGTTATCAATTCAATTTCTTTATGCTGGCTCCACCAAAATGGAGCTGGGTAGGTAAAGACCAGTTTTGATGATTGGCTATAGTCAACTTCACAGACAGAGTCACAGTTATAAAGTTTTTTCCATGTACTCTTTTTCCAAAATAAAAATAAGAGTCACTGGCAAGATAAATTGATATGCAGATATTTGCATTGCATATCCTATTGCAGGACTAGTAGTAAAATCAAGCTGCAGCAACGGAATATAAGAGATGGAGAGAAGACAGATTAAAGGCTACATAACTAGAAGGTCAATGAACCAAGGGAAGCATTCTCGGAGTGAAATAATCGTTAGGTTGGGCTTAAAGAATTGACCAGATGGGATTTCACAGGGTGATGAGGAATAATGTTGTTTGTGAGTACTATGATAAATATTCAGAAATGAAAACGGTCAGTATGCATTGAGAAATATGGAGTCTGGAAACGTGTTAGAGGAGGTTTAGGGTTGATGTAGTTGTTTGATGTCTTCTGTGGGCAACAGGGATCCAAGGTGTTGGTGACATGAAATGGTGGGAGCTTGGCAGAGTGGAAGGGGCACAGGTTCCTGGGTTAAAGAAAGTAGAGTAAAAAATACCAAATCTTCTATGTTCTAGTTTCCAAGCACATGGCAAAAATACTTGACCCTGAGCTTGAGTTTAATTGCAAATAAAATGGAGTCAATAATAAGTAACTTGCAAGGTAGATAGCAAACATGTAAAGTGCCTGGTGTAAACAGGCACTCAAAAACAATAATGATGTTAATGAAAATAATATTAAAAAAATGTATCTTGAGTAGGCTAGATTAGGATGAAACAAGACATAAGAGAGGCCATTGAAGTAAAGTTGGTGTGGGAAGATGTTGGCTGAGGAGAAGTCTGAATTCAGGGATATATTGGGAAGTAAGAATCATTAACACATATTGAAAAAAATCTTTAAACAAACAATTGGTTGCTATGGTGACAGCAGTCATCACATCCACTTAGCACCCTAATATCCTGCCGTCCACATTTCCTTGGTGGTAAGAAAACAGATGGTTTTCTTCACAGTGTTAAAAGTGAGATGTGTAACTAGATCAAATGAGCTTCTTCATCAAGTTAATAGTCCTTCATCCACCTGCCCACAAAATGAGCTACAACAAAATACAGACCCAAGTGGGTCTATTGGATTCAAACTACTGTAAAATGTATGTATTTCTCCCCGACCTACACCTCTCATTCACCTGAGAAAATCGTGGGATTTAACCTTGAACAATCTACTTAACCTCACTTGACCTCAGTTTCCTTGGTATAACATGAGAGCGCTCAAAGAGATGACCTAATTTATTTTCCAGCTTTAAAATTGTGTAATTTTAAGCACTGGTCAAAAATGAGAGCTAAGTAACACACGAAGATCCATTCCAAACGGGAAGTAACTACCCTCAACTACTTTTGCATCAACCTAGTAGTTATTTGCAATTACAAAAATGGCAAAACCCGCCATTAGTTATTTGCCATTAAAAAACAACAACAAAAACCGCAATTACTTTTGCACCAACCTCTCATATGCCAGAATGGTTTACCTCTTGTCCTATCCAACACAACCATGGACTTTAGCTATTAGGAACCACAAAGTGACAGAGCTAAGGCCTTAAAACAATCGTTCCCTGATTTAACTCATCAAGTCTCAAAATTGGCTGTGTAATGAAGACTGTGAAGTAATGACAGAATAGCCCAACACAGATACTGAGACAAGAGTAACTTGAGACACAAAAAGAGGATACAAATTTCATAACAGCTCTTCCCTTCATCATACTGGTTAAGAGATAATCATAAGTTTCTTGGTGAAATAAACCAGAGACATTCTCAAACTTTCCTCATCATTGACAGATAGGGGCATGAAAACTTGTGCAGTAAACTATATACAACTCTCCTTAGAGTGTTTGATGCTTTAAATATCTTTACAAAATTCTTAATTAAAGGAGTCCCTCTAACTATTGCTGTATGTAGACACCTAGACAGGATGAACTTGGCTTCACTGTTTTAGAGTCTATCTAAATTGATTGACATGGTTCCACTTCTGGATCTCAAAGTTTATCCTCCATGTAATAGCCAGAGATCTTATTGATTCTAAGGGATTCCACGGCTCATTTCTGAACAAAAGCCATCAGTGGTCTCAAATGTCACTCAGAATAAAACCCAAAGCTCTTTCCATGGCCTGAAGACTCTAGATAACCTGACTCGTGGCTATTTCTCTGATTCCATTTCCCATCACTCTCATTGGCCACCCCATTACCACTGCCTTCCTCCTACCCTGCCTCATGTTTCATATAGTACGTGTCTTCACTTATGTGCATATTGCATATTTCCTTCATTATTATCTATCTTCTTTTCTAGAAAGTAGGCCTTATAGAAAAGTGACATTTTATGTCCTAAGACACCAGGAAGAGTGTCTGGTAAACAGGAGAACCAAACAAAAGTTTGCTGGGTTGAAGGGTGTAAGATCCTTGCTCTTCTCTATATAAGTAGATTATATATTAGAACATTAGCAGTCTACTTGTTATGATAACATTGTGTTTGGGCACAATTTTCTGTGTCCCGTTATCTACTCTCTTCTGTAGACTCGTATTTGATAGGTGGCAGCTTCCCTTTAGTTACCATAGGGTATGAGATTATAGATATTTAAAAATTTAAAAGCACTATAAAAGCATGAATAAAATGGGTATCCAGCCTGTAAGGTCTTTGGTTTACTGAATTAAATGCACAGGACTTAATCCAATATATGTCATGGCATAGTCTTGTATAATAGTGTCATATTTTATTCTATTTTTAAGATTTAGGAAAAGAGGTAAGGCATAAGTATCTCTCATTCATTTTTTCAAAATATGAGGGTGATACATTTAAGAAATCTAAATATTAGGGCAAGAACTTTAGGACACAGAAGTAGCTGGGATATTAGCAGTCGAGTGGTTAAGAAGAAGGTGTTTTCTTTGTGTGCAGCATGATAGCATGCAGGGGATAAGTGACAACTAGAAACATTAAATTTCACAAACATTTTACATTTATTATCTAATTTTACTTTCAAAATATTCCTGTTGGGTTGATATTATTATAAATATTTTTGTGGATGAAGAAACAATTTCAGAAATGTTAAGGAACTTACTCAAAGTGATACAGCTAAAGGTTGCCATCCCAGGATTCTAATGAAAGTATACTCATTAGTATTTTAATTCCTGTATTTTCCTGCTTCTCTCTGTGCCTACAATTTTAATTGCCAGAAAAGCAAAATCGTCTTCATGGTCTTAGATTTCAAAACCAGCAGATGAAGTATTATATTTCTTTGAAGACACTTTTTTAGAAATTAGAAAATCAGATACTTGATTTATAGCAAACTGCTTAATGCAGCCTGTTACAGAGGAGAAGAATTATTCTGAACATTTCTTTAAAAAGCATCTGCATATTCTTTTCACTATATAAGAGTGTGTTAATAACTAATAATCATACTGGTTAAATGCAAGGGAGAAATAGAACAACTTTAAACAGTATCTTTGGAACCACACTAAATTCCTAGAACTCACAATAGGCCCATGTGTGTTGCTAGAGAATTAGGGAGTTAAATAGCTTCTCTTTATTTCCTACAACCTTCAAGCATTAAAATATACCAGGACACAGCTGACAGAATAATAATCCAAATATGGATATTTTGTTAATTCCATCTAAGAGAGAAAAATTGCTTGGACATTTTCTGAAATAATAGTCTCCAACAGTTTTTAAAAATAAGGCAAAGAAATGCTTGGCTTAGTTCTCTATGCACATCAATTGCAAGATAGATTTGACAAGATTATAAGTTTTAAAGGTCTTATGTATATGTTTTTGCCACAAGTGTTTTATTACAAAATTTTAAAATTCAAACTGTATTAGTATTTAGTGATTTCAATTCTGGATTTCCATGTTTCACAAGAAAATTCAATTCTTTTCTCTTTTGTATATTTCAAGTATGATAAAACTCTAATAACATTCAGGGCAAACAGCTGAACTAGGAATGAATGATATAAAACCTAGTTCTGGCTCTTCTACTAATCAGCTTTGTGAATTTAAATTATTTTTTAACATCCTTGGGCTTCAGTTTTCTAAACTATAAAAAGAAAGGATTAAACTTGGTCTCTCTACCGATTCTAAAATAATGATTATCTGATCTAGACATGGGATTCGCAAAATCCTTCCCAGAATATGCCCATGAACTTTTAAGGTAGTATGAAAAGACTTCTGACCTATTACAAATCTTATGTACTTTACTCTGAGAACAAGATCTCAGGTCATGATTTAAGATAATGATTTTATTTATACACAATGATATAATTTGAATATTTGATTATTCAACCTGAAAGCAACAAATTGGAGAAGTAAGGAATGCAGGAAGCATGCAAACTTATAACAGAGATGAAATAGTGAAATATAAGAGGGCATTGGACAGAAATGAAAATCTGCTTTTTAAGTTTATAAAATTAATGGTCACAAAGGTCACTACTGTTAAGAAAAGGACAATTTACATTCAGAATATTCTACTTAAAAAACAGATACATCTGTAACATTTTATAAGTATATTTTAAATTCCTAAGGTAAGAAACTGGGAACATAAAAACATGTTTTGGAACCTATGAAATTAACATAAACAGAGAGTTATTTTTCCAGGTTATTCTTAATAAATGATAGATAATCAGTGTCTGAAATCTGAATTTTAAGAGGCAGAAATTCTTACTTTTTCAATTGCAATGAAATGTGGAATTCCACATTTATGGCGATCCTTTGAAGTTCTTTATGTAATAAAGAGTAGAGTGTTTTAGCAATGGTCATGGCTATTTCTTAATTTGTGGTTGAAGCCTTGTCTTACCATCAGCCTTTAAAGGACTAATTTGATTTCTGCGAAGGTAATAAGCACATAGATACACAGTCAGATACACGGCATGGTCCAGAAAGGTTACAGGAAATTAACCTGTTTGTAATTAGGAAACATTTTCTTTCTTTAGAGTATCATCAGGGATCCAGCAGGAAACAGATGGTACACACAAATTACAGTAATTCCAGAGGGCTTCATGAAGAGGTTATTCACAGATATGTGAACTGGGAGGAGGAAACCACAAGCGATAGTTACTCTGGACTGGTAACAGCACAGGCTGTCACGACCACTAGGACTCAAAGAGCAAGTGGGGACAGTTACCTTGATCCAGAAAGAAGTGGTCAGAAGAAAAGCCTGCTTTGAGAAAAACTCTACCCTCAGGTGAGGGACATGGACAGCCTGAGGTTTTCTTGCAGGGTAAGAGAGCAACGGACAGATATGTTTCCCAAGGTCATTCTTCTGCCCTAATATTTCTTGCCAGAAGGCAGAGGCTCATGCCTCAGGACAGAAAGTCTGAATCAAACTAACTAGCCTTTTGAGGCACCAAACAGGGTGGAGAACAGCAGAGACTGAACCTAAAGACACACATAGGAGATATCCAGCATCTTCAGCTCCTGAGGTTTTATAAGATGCAGACTGGTGAAGGAACAAAGTGCCTAATGGAAAGGGAAGAGAGCCCTTTTCCCTTGGGAGAAGCCTGATTCTCCCAAGGAAGAGAGTATGTGTCTGAGTTGAAAATAAAAAGATGAATGAGTGAGGCTTCCCAGGCAAACAGGGACAATGGACATTTTAGGCAGAGGTATCAGTTAATAAGAAATCTTGCAGGCATGGAAACCTATTGCTTTGAGTGAGGTGAAATTGATGCAGAGAATTCATATAGGAGGGTGGTGGAAACAAGCAGGGAAAGTTAGAACTAACCGCCGGATCACAAAGAATAGGTAGAGTCTGGAATTGGAAGGGATAAGAAGGATAGGCAGTGGAATAGGGTGATCAGGAAGGTAATAGCCTGAGTGGAAGTGGAGAGAAATGAAGACGCCAAAATCCTCAATGAATGTGTGAAAAATAATTGGTATACCCTCTCTAGGTAGGAGATGAGGGCCAGGCCCTATGACATCATAAAAAGAAGCAATAGTATCTACTCACTGAATCACAGCACACAGTAATCAAAAAGATTTAAAGAATCTCTAACTCAAAACTTTCCAACTTGAATAGAAAAATGTAACATCTAAAATTATCTCTTATGATACTATTACTACTACTACAATATAATTTTTAGCATCAAGGTCTCTATTCCTTCTAATATGATAGCTACCTCAACAATAACCAAAAACTTGCCATAAAATATATCCTATTGTATATATGGAACATTTACAAATATCTGTGCTAATTACTTATGTTATTTAGTCTTATTTAGTCCTAACAACAAACTATGGTTAGCCTTCTCATAATTCCCATTTTACAGATACTATAATTAACACTTAGAGAGATTTAGTAACTTGGTCAAGCCATATACAGATAAGTGACACAGCAGGAATATAAAGCAGCGTGGGTTTGTTACAGAGACTTCAGGCTTCATTAATAAAGTACTTAGAGGCTACACTGCCTGTAACTACAGACACAGAGAGGGAGATAGTCCCAAGGATATAGTGGGAAAGCTAGATTGGAGTTATAATCTTTACCAGTACAACCATGTAGGAACTTATATGGGAAATTATGTAGATCTATGAATTTAGGCAAAAATCTTCCTTTTGCTTTACAAATAACCCTAAATATTGTGACTAAAATATGGTTGGGAGCTATTTCTTAAGTGGCTGCTTGGAAACTCATTTTCAAATGACACACTTCCAATGAGCCTAAATATCATATCGTGCTTACCCAGCAATTAATTCTAGGTTTATCTAAAAAGTATGGCATCAATTCTGAATTACATTTAAAACTGGTGGCACAAATTTATGTTTCAGATTTGTATTAACTTTGACTTTTTTTTTGTTTTGTAAAACAGAAGCCTGTAATCAATGTTACAGGAAGCTGCTATTTAAACTGCTAATAAAAGGCTAATATAATCATTGTTATGGGCTATTTTACAGCCACTTACCTGCAATCCTTCCCATGAAAGCAAAAGTAGTCAAAACACACTGATCAGACAACAAAACTTTGTTCTCTAAATGTGCATAGATGTGATCTAATATGAAAATAACACAATAAATCAAGAATGAACTGCCATTCACAATTGCTACAAAGAGAAAATACCTAGGAATACAACTAACAAGGAACATAAAGGACCTCTTCAAGGAGAACTACAAACCACTGCTCAACGAAATAAGAGAGGACACAAATAGATGGAGAAATATTCCACATTCATGGTTAGGAAGAATCAATATCGTGAAAATTGCCATACTGCCCAAAGTAATTTACAGATTCAATGTTATCCCCATCAAGCTACCAATGACCTTCTTCACAGAACTAGAAAAAACCACCTTAAACTTCCTATGGAACCAAAAGAGAGCCCGTATAGCCAGGTCAATTCTAAGCAAAAAGAACAAAGTGGGAGGCATCACACTACCGGACTTCAGACTATACTACAAGGCTACAGTAATCAAAACAGCATGGTACTGGTACCAAAACAGATATATAGACCAATGGAACAGAACAGAGGCCTCGGAGGCAATGCCACACATCTACAACCATTTGATCTTTGACAAACCTGACAAAAACAAGCAATCGGGAAAGGATGACCTGTTCAGTAAATGGTGTTGGAAAAACTGTCCAGCCATGTGCAGAAAGCAGAAACTGGACCCCTTCCTGACACCTTAAACTAAAATTAACTCCAGATGGATGAAAGACTTAAACATAAGACCTAACACCATAAAAACTCTAGAAGAAAACCTAGGCAAAACCATTCTGGACATAGGCATAGGCAAGGACTTCATGATCAAAACACCAAAAGCATTGGCAACAAAAGCCAAAATAGACAAATGGGACCTAATCAAACTCCACAGCTTCTGCACAGCAAAAGAAACAGTCTTTAGAGTGAATCGACAACCAACAGAATGGGAAAAAGTTTTTGCAATCTACCCATCTGACAAAGGGCTAATACTCAGAATCTACAAAGAACTAAAACACATTCACAAGAAAAAAACAAGCCCATTCAAAAGTGGGAGAAGGATATGAACAGACACTTTACAAAAGAAGACATACATGAGGCCAACAAACATATGCAAACATGCTCATCATCACTGGTCATTAGAGAAATGCAAATCAAAACCACATTGAGATACCATCTCATGCCAGTTAGAATGG